>JACVTC010000131.1:60000-95000 GCA_016946835.1 Neocallimastix lanati (nom. inval.)
CCCTTTTTATTATCTTTAATTTTTTTTTTATCAATTATATTTTAATAATTTTTTAAAAAAAATTAAAAAAATGATCAAAAATTCCATTGAAAAATTTTTTCAGTTTAATATATTGATTTCAATTTGTAAAAAAATGATAATAAGAAAATAAATAAAAATATATTTATATATTTAAATATTCATTCTCTATGTATACTATGTATATTGTATACCATCTTTTCATATTATACCCATAATTGTTAGTTGAATATCCATAATACTTTTTTTTTTTTCTAAAAAAAAGAAATAAACCCGAGTTTCTTGAGAAAAAAATATCTATATTATTATTATATGAAATAATAGGAAAATATATCATCATTATCTTCAAAAAAAAAAAAATTTTTTTTTTTATTTATTAATTCTCTTGATAGGAATTCATGATAAAAATAAAAATTATATATTTATTTATATCTATATATGAAAAGAATTTTAACTACATATATCGGTGAAAAATAGTTTAAAACAGTAGATTAAAAAAAAAAAAAGTATCATTAATAATAATAAGAAGAATACCGGATAAATTATTATAATGTATAAAAATATATATATATATTTTTTAAACTATATATTTTAAAATGATTATTAAAAAAATATCTATATATATTGATATTGATATTTTATTTATAGTTATACAATAGGAATGAAATGATTATTTTATTTATTAATTCATTATCTTTTTTTTTTTTTTTCTATTTTTTTTAATAAAAAATCATTTAAAGATGTCTCCTTTAGGTGTAAGACAAAAAATTTTTTTAATCTATTTAATAAAAATAATAATAAATTTTAATAAATAATGATAATTTAATGAAAAAAATTAAACGATATTAATAATAAAATTTAATAAAAAGATTTTTAAATTTGTAGTTAATAGTTAATTTAAAATTTACATGATTAATATTATTGTTTTTAATAAAAAAAAAAATTTACATGATTATTTTGATTATTTTTTTATGATTTTGAAATATAGTTTTATTAATATATATCATATTTTTTAATTTGAAATACATTAATTATTAGGATTCCATTAGAAAAATTCTCTATTCATGATCATCATTTAATTTACAATATTATTCCTAATTATTACTTTTTTTTTTTTTTTATTTAATTCTATTTTTTAAAGAAATATTTTTCGTTTTTTGTTCCTATATTGAAAAAAATTTCAAGGTTATCTTTTTTTTTTTTTTTTTTTAATTACTATAATTATTTTTATTAGTATTAATGTACATTTTTAAATGAATAATTAGTAATTTAGAGTAATTAAAGTAAATTTATTTTAAATGAAATAAAATCAAATAAAAATCAAATAAGGTATATATAATAAAATGTATTTTTTATTTTAATAATTGTTTTTATAAAATAAAAACGTTATATAAAAAAAAAATTTTTTTTCTTCTTTGTCATTTAAAAAAAAAAAAAAAAAATAAATATTCAATATTCTCTCTCTAGCACTCTTTTTTTTTTTTTATTTTTTATTTTTTTTATTTCTTCCATTTTTTATATTTTTATATTATATAATACGATACTATATTAATATACAATTTTGATTATTATTTAATAACAAATAAATATAATAATAAACTTTCAAATTAAATAATAATAATTATAATAAAATTTTTCATTTTTTTTGTTATCAAAAAAAAAAAAACATTATAAATTCAAATCATTTCATCTTCATCTTCATTTTCTTTTTCATTTTTTTTTTTTTTTTTTTTTTTTTTTTTTTTTTTTGGTAAAAGTACATTAAAACAATTCAATATTAATTTTATTAATTTTCATTCACCTAAAAAATTATCAAGTAATAACATTAAAAATAATAAATCATTGATTTATTTAAAATTCATTTGATATAACAAAATCAATTTTTATAAAAAATAATACATATATATATTCTTTTATTAATATTTTTTTAAGAAAGAAAAGTAAATAAATAAATAAATAATTAAAAAAAAAAAAAAAAAAAAAAAAAAAAAACAATTAGAAAAATAATATATATATATAATAAATAATAAATAATATAAAAAAATGTCATATGATATTTATCATTCAATTACTCAGATACCTACTTTTATTACAAAATCTGGTTTGAATTTAATTAATAATTATCCTGATCGATTTGCTTTGGATCACCGTTGGACATCGGATGACTTGATCGAATCTTATTATTTAGACCCTAATTTCGGAGAAAGTTTGAATTCCTTTCATGAAATGGATTATGATCTTCATTCCATGGACACCTATGATAGTTTAGAAGAAGAGAAGCAAAGTGAAATGAATACCCTTAATAGTCATCCACCTGATTCACATACATTTATTATTAAAGATGATTCAATTTGTAATCAAGAATGGTTAAAAAAAAGTGTATCTTCAGCAGTTTCTGTAGATTTTCCTAAATACTCTTCTTTATCTCGATTACATTCCAGACATCGCTACTGCTCTTGTTATTTTTCATATTCAAATTCTTCACTGGATTCCAATGACTCCTCTTTCTATTCTTCCTCGTCCTCTTCCAGTTTAGATCCATCTTTAGATCCAGATACTCAAAAAACTTACTCCATCATAAAAAAAATTAAAAAATTAATTCTTCTTGGTAGAAATAATTGTCATATTAGTGTTGAAGATGAGAATAAAGGAAATATTATTGGAAATGAAAATAATAAAAGTAATAATGATAAGGACAACAATAACAACACAATGTATGTCTCAAACAGTAATTTAAATCCTTCAGTCATGGTTGATAATCCAAAAGAAAAAAAGGAATCTAATATGGATCTTACTGCTCTACCTCATTCCTCTAATAAAAATAATAGTAATACTGAACAAAAATTGTATTCAAAGTCAGATACATTAGAACCTATACCAACTAATTTACCAGGTAATGATAAAAATAAAGAAAAGAAGAATTTATATATATATATATATATACAATATATTTTAATAAAATATATATAAATATATATTTAATTAATTTTCATATTTAAAATTTGGGAATATTAAATTTAAAATATTGAAACATTAATTATATACCAAATAAAAATATATTTAATCATTATTACAATAAATGATATTAATAAAAAGAAATTTTTATCTCAATTTATTAATGATTGTAATTATATAAATAAATATTGACCTTTTTTTTTTTTTTAACTTATTATTGATATTTTCTATCTTATTTTTTTTATTATATGTATTATTGACATATTTAGTCAAGAAAAAAGATAATATTTATGATATTAATACTTTAAACAATTCAAAATATTCATTCTTACATCAAAAGGATCAATTTTTAAAAACATTTATTTGTTTACCAGGGTCAGGCTTTCAAATTACCAATGATAATCATGGTTACAATTTAGTGGAAAAGGCCTTTGATAATGACAACGATACTGAATTCTTAAATATAACGTCGGAAGAAATTAATTATTTGAAAGATCATCCTCCTCATTTCCATTCTTGCTATTGTAATAATCATGATCATAATCAAAAACATAGGTATCCTTTCATTTATTTCCATAATCATCATATACAAAAAGAGAGCTTTGATCAACATTACAATAAAGAACATGTTTCAAATTTAATTGATACAGGAATAATCAATGATTCAAATACTCTCAATCCAAGAGAACATTATGACTATCCTAATTTTAAAAAAAATAATAATCACAACCTCAATTCTTTTTCTTCTTCCCCTTCCCAATTAAATAATAATAATAATACTATTACTATTACTAATACTACTACAACTAATAATAATAATAATAATAATAATAATAATAATAATAATAATAATAATAATAATAATAAT
The DNA here is from genome assembly GCA_016946835.1 of Neocallimastix lanati (nom. inval.). NCBI lineage: Eukaryota > Fungi > Neocallimastigomycota > Neocallimastigomycetes > Neocallimastigales > Neocallimastigaceae > Neocallimastix > Neocallimastix lanati (nom. inval.). The sequence continues at coordinate 63,842 of JACVTC010000131.1, forward strand.
AATAATAATAACTTTTCATCTCCTACATCTAAAATGACGTTTAATAGTAGTTATCATTATCCTTTTTTATTATCAAAACCATTAGATATGTCTTTATTATCAAAAGATCAAAACCATTTCTCATCAAATCTTATTTGTCATAATGATCAGTCTGACTCAAAAATAATTTCACAAAAAAAAGAAATAAATCAAAAAGATGAAAATAAAAAGGAAAAGGAAAAGGAAAAAGAGAGTAATAACATAATTAAACATATTAAAAACTGTTCTTGTAACGTTTGTTTAGAAAAAAATTTACTTCAAGGTCATGATAGTAATAAAATACCTCTGTATAAAAAGAAACAAAGTCAAATAAAACGACGCAAATATAATATTTTTGATACTCTTTTTTATGATAATAATAATAATAATAATAATAATAATAATAATAATAATAATAACAAAAATAATAACAATTACAATATTCAACATGAAATCTAAAATTTATGTTAAGAATTATAATAGTTAAATAGTATTTCGTTCATTTCATATTTCATAAAATATAATATTTTAAAAATTTAAAATTTTTTTTTTTTTTTTTTTTTTTTTTTTTTTTTTTTTACTTTTCATAACATCTTTTTATAGAAATAATAAAAAAATAATCTCAAAAAATTAAAAAAAAAAAAAGAAGGTTAAATATTATTATTTAGTTAATGAGAAAAGAATAATACTATTAAAATTTATTAAAATATATTACATTAATATATTATATAGGTGAAAACATGAAATGTTTAAAAAATTAAAAAGTAATTATTTAATTATTATAATAACACTAATAATGATAATTCAAAATAATCTAAATTTTATCTGAAATGATTATGACTAGTAAAAAGATTTTTTTTCAGGACTGGGATTAACTAGAGAGGAAGACAAAAGAATCTCCAATCTCTCTCTTAAACGTATACGTATCAGACTCTTATAGGATTCTTTGCCATACCATTTCGACATCGATAAGGATCTCTCTCTAATCAAGGCTAATATGAAAGACATTCCATATACTATGAAAGAACCAGAGATTCCCTTTTTTTTTCTTCCTGGTAGTTGTAGTTGCTTTATAAACTACTAGGAAATTTTTATATATTAGTAATAAAAAAAAAATTACATTGTAAATTTGGACGACGAATAGTTCTCTTTTTTTTTTTTTTTTTTCCAGTTTCATCGATGATAACTTCATGTAGATAATAATTATCTTTCAATCCTGATCATTGCGTAATAATCAATAATAACAACAGACATAATATAGTAAGGAATTCAAACAAAATGATACTATTTCAAATACTGTGTTTCAGCCAAAAAATAAAGCATACTCTTCATCTCTGCATACTATGTGAAAATTAAAATTAATTTCAAAATCTCCCTTTGAGTTATTAGGAATGTTTAATGATTTCTCATGAATAACCAGAAAAAATTTAATAATATATAATTATATATCATTTATTTATTGTTAATAATTGCTTGTATTTATTATATTCATAAATATTTTTATCTTTTTTTTTTTTTTTTTTTTTTTTTTTTTTTTTTTTTTCATAAACTAATAGTAAATATAAAAAAAAATATTTTATTTATTTATTTGTTTATTTATTTATTTATTTTATTTAATAGAATAATTATTTTAATTATTAAACATATATATATATTATAAAAATTAATGGATAATTTTTTCTTTTATTTATTTTTATTTAATAATATCTTTTCTTCCTATTTTTTAGCTTTTTCTCAATCAAATCAAAAAATTGGAAAATTTAAATTTTATTTATGTAACGTATAAGCAAAATCATTTTCATTAAAGTAATATTTCTTTATTAAATATTGTTTGATAAATCTATTTTAATTGAAATCAAATATATAAATTATATTTATTCTATAGATATATAATTATCATTTGAATCATTAATATTTAAATTATCATCACTATCGAAGGTTGAATTCCTATTGTTGACGGTATTGGAATTTATTATATCACTTTCGTGATTATCTGACAAATATTCACTTGAAGAAATAATTTTATCACTGTAATGAAAATCTAAAATTTTATAATATATTTTTGATAAAATAGTGGTTTTTTTTGATGCTGAACTGAATTTTCTAGTATAATAAGAATTTAAATCTTTAATATTCAATGGTTGTTGAATATTTCTGATAATTTTATTTCCTTCTTTTTCATCTTGATCAATATCTCTTATTAACTTCTTAACTATTCTTATGAGATAGAATAAAATATAATTAGAAATGGAAGATACTAAAAATATAATTTGTTTAGTAAGATTATAGGTTGTATAATCTGTAATATTTAGGGAATCAATGAATATCGATATAATTAAAACTAAAACATTAATGGAAATGGCTGCCATACAAAATCGAATATCATATAAAGTTACTCTAATGTACCATTCAATAAAGATTAAAAATAAGATTATCATGATAATAAACAATTTAAATAGTTTTGATAGTGTTAACAAAAATTTTGAAAAATTATTGTTCATTGTACATTTTTGAAAATTCTTGCCTTCTGGAACCATAATATTTTCGATGTCACACGGTGAAATCAACAACAGAGCATTAACTCCAACATCCAAAAAAATAAAAATTAATAGAAATTTATGGCGATGTTGATTAATCCAATTCGATATTTTATTTTCTTCGGGATAATTAACCAGTAATTTATAAAATATAGGTATAAAAATTAAAGTAAAACTAAAAAATACAATGATTATCTTCACATGACATATTTTTTGGGTTACTTTTCCCATATCCAAATATCCATATACGAGGATTAAAATAGAACCGATAATAGAAAGTATCCAAAAGTCCTTTGGTAAAAAATTAAAACATTTTTGATATCTTTTTGAAAATAAAAATAACGAAGAAAGAAGCATCAATAAGGATAAAAGAGTATATATTATCAATGCAATTACTCCAATTGATGATTCTTTTGAAATTAAAGATACATAATAAATTCGAGTAATATCATCAATTTCTTTCAGAATATCTTCTGCTTTGACATTATTATCACCATATAAATATTTATATACATAATATCTAAATTTTTCAGAATATCTATTATAATCATTAGTAACATTCACTGGTCTTGAGATAGGTTGAATATTTTTATAAATTTCACACATTTCATTACTGTTACAGACTTCCTCTTCATCGTATAAACTAGAAATTCCTGAAAATTTTTTATGTTCAACCAAAAGTTTTCTTTGAGTTGATTTAGATGTTAAATAGATTAATGCTTTGATTGTATCATCTCTTTTCTCTTTTTCTGAATACTTACTTAATCCTATATTATAACCCCCTATAAAAGCACCAGAGATTCCCTCTTTTCTTCCTGGTAATATAGTTGCTTTGTAAACAGGATTGATTAACATATTAATATAATTTATTTTTACAAATAAGCCATTTCCATCTTTTAATTTATTAATTGAATGGTTTATATTATTAAATATAGAATCTAATTAATTTTTATTTTTATTTTTTTTATTTTCAAAAAAAAAAAAAAAAAGAAAAATAGAAAAAAAAAAAATATATATATATATATTTATTAATATATATATCAATAAATACAAATTTAAATAAATATAAGCAAATATACAAATATATATAGATATATTATAAGATATAATTAGATAAATATTAATAGTATGTATTGTTTCATAATAATATTATTAAACATCATAATTAATATTATATTTATAATTTTTTTTTTTTCCTTTTTAATTTTATATATATATTTATTGTATTAGTAAAAATGAATAAGAGATCAAACCTGAAGAAATTTCTTCTTTTAATTTTTTCATCATTTTTAGTGAATCTATTGCGTTCTGACTTGTTAACTTTGGAAATGGAGAATCAATTTCATCTCTAAATGTATACATAAATTCATAAATGGAGCCCATTCCAATTTCATCATCTTATATATATATATGTATTAAGATATTTATAATTATAAATTTATTAATATATCTATTCTATATTTCAATTATAGAAAAAAAAAAATATTATTTTTTTTTTTTTTTTTTATTTTTTTATTTTTTTTTAATTCATAAATTTATATTTTTAAAATATTAGATTTATATATATTAATATATACAAATAAATCCTCCAGTGTATATTATTATATCAGTATTATTTTTCTTTAATTCTTTCTCTAAAATATATTTTCCTGTATTCAGTAGTTCATCCCATGTTTTTGGAATTTTTTTACCATATTCATTTAAAAGTTTCATATTATTATATATAACTGAGTAATTTATATAAATTGGCTATAATATAAATAAAAATAAATAATAATAATAATTATAATAATATTAATAATATTATTATTATTTAAAAAAGGAAAATGTTATTATATATTATAATTAAAAAATAAAATAAAATATTTAAATATATATATATAAGCGTATAATCATTTAATATCAATTAAATTAAGATATCAAAACAACAAAAACCATAATCTTTTTTTTTTTTTTTTTTTTTTATATATTTTTCTTCTTTTTAATTTTATTTCAATTTAATTTTATTATTTTGTTATTTTATTATTTTTTATTTTTTATTTAAACTATAACTACCAGACCAACTAATTTATTATTATAAGAAAACATTTCTGAATCGATATCAGTATACATATTAACATGATCTTTAGGAAGTAATTCCTTTAAATTTAAAAAATGATGTTCAAAGCTCCATGTATAAATGCTATTATAAAAATAGAGATCATATTTATTAGATTTCCTCAATAAAAAGGAATCCATTAATGTATAAAAATCATAGGTATTTGTGGTAGAATTTGAGGGGCTAAATAGATTTAATTTAATAGTAATATCTAAACCATTATTTTTAGAGTATTCATTAAAATTTTTAATTAAATAAGAATAAATTTCCAATTCATTGTGTGGTGTAAATGCTAAAGCGTTCAATATTGTTGCTTTAATAACATCTAATTATATATATATATATAAGCATATATATAAAGATACAATTTTTATAGATTTACTAATTATATTATATTATATTTAAAATTAATATAAAAATTTCATATTCATGTATTTTTTTAATAAATATTATTAAATAAAATTGATTTCGAGTCTAATATATATATATATATATATATATTAAATAATTATATTGTATATTGAAAATAGTAATTATAACTAAATAAAAAGTAATATTCATTTTATTTATCATTTAAATATTTTTTTTTTTTTGTTTTGTTTTTTCATTTCTACATTAAATAATTACCTATAAAAAACAGTATTATCAGTATGAATATAAAATACCCTATACTCATTTTATTAGTGTAAAATTTAAAATTTATCATTTTATCATTATATGTGTAAAAAAAAAAAAAAAAAAAAAAAAAAAAAAAAAAAAAAAAAAAATTGAACCATATAAAATAAGATTAAGATACTATGATTTTAAAATATTTTTTCTCCAATAATAAACTTTAAATGATAGAATTATTTTAAAATATTTTTTTGATGTGATATTATTAAAAGTATAATTTAAAAATATTCTTTTTACTTTATATTTTACTTAAATATATTTTAAATAATTATTTACTATATAGATAATATAATATTAATTATCTAAAGTATTCTAGTGTCCATTTTTTTATTTTTTCAATAATACTAATAACTTAGGTATTTATTTTTAATTATACTCTAATTAAATCTATATCAATGTTTTTAAATGATAAAAAAAAAAAAAAAAAAAAAAAATTAATTTTAATATATCATTATACATTAATGTTTAAAATAATGATTATGATGTATATTATGATTTAACCTTTCAAATTAACTTCCAAAATAAAAATAATTATATTAGAAATATAATTATTATTAAATATTATATGTTTAAACCTAAACATATATAAACCCTTTTGAATCTCATCGTTTTTGCAAATAAACTATACATAAAATAAAAATATATTAAAAATTCATATTGTTGTTATTTTTAGTTAGAATTAAAAGCATATTTAAAATTTTTAAATCATATCCAATAAAAATGATATTTTTTTTTTTTTTTTTTTTTTATAAAAAAAAAAAAGGAAAGAAAAGAAATATTTATAAAAAATTTTTAAAAAGTTGTTTTTAATAGTTATCTTTATTAAAAATTAAAAAATTTTATATTCTTTGTACTTTTTTTTTATTTTTTTATTTTTAAATATATTTTATTCATATATTTTTTATTCATTTATTTTTTATTTATTTATTTTTTATTTATTTATTTTTTTTTATTTATTTTTTTTTATTTATTTATTTAATTTTATTTATTTATTTTAATTTTATTTATTTATTTTTTATTTATTAATTTTATAATTTTAAGATATAATACTTCATTGTGTATCTTTCATAACTATCGACAACACGGAAAAGAAAAGAAAAGAAAGAAATGAAACAATATAATTTCTAAAATAAAAATAATAATTTATTTTTCATCTTAATAATATTTAGCATCTGATTTAAAAAAAAAAAAAAAAAAAAAAAAAAAAAAAAAAAAAAAAAAAAACATTTTTCCTTTTTTATATTTTTTAATAAAATAATAATAATAAGAATAATAATAACAAAAAAAGAAAACATTTTTCCTTTTTATATCTCTTAATAAAATAATAAAATAATAAATAAAATTTTTTTTTATATTAAAATTAAAAATACCAAAAAAAAAAAAAAAAATAAAAAAAAAAAAATAAAAAAAAAAAAAAATAACAATACTGTTTATTTATTTATTTTTATTTTATTTATTTTTATTTTATTAATTATTTTATTTCTATTTTTTTTTTATTTTATTTTATTATTATAGTATTATATTATTTTATTATTATTTCATTTTAACTTTATTCCAATTCTATTTTCATTTTTATTTCTATTTTTTACTTCAATTTTTATTTCAATTTTATTTCAATTTTATTTCAATTTCATTTCATTTTTATTTCAATTTTGTTTCAATTTTATTTCCATTTTTATTTCAATTTTTATTTCCATTTTTATTTCCATTTTTATTTCCAATTGTATTTCAATTTTTATTTCCATTTTTATTTTAAATTTTAATTTAATTTCAAAATTTATTAGTTAATTTTTTTATACTAGGAAAAGAATACACTTCTATTTGCTTTATTAATTACTAATTAAAAAATATTAATATATTGTATATATTTAAGTGTAAAAAATACAATATAAATGCAATAAAATATATATATATATATGTTTATAAAAAATGTTTCAAAGAAAAAGAATATTAAAAATAAACTGTAATAAAAAAAAAAAATAAAGTTAATGTAATATAGTATGGAGAAAAATTTAAAAGTAATTTTGGTAATTTAATAAAATGAATCAATGTCATCATTTCCACCAAAAAAAGTATTTAATAAAATAAGACAAAGAAAATTATATCTATAAAGTAGATAGTGTGGTAACCACTAAATGAAACTCTCCCTTGAACCAAGAGAAGTATTATCAGAAGATTCAATTTCCATAGATTCGTTGGGTGAAGAATGATCATTGCTATTTGGGTAAGATGTACTAGGAAGACAAGTAATAGAGGTTCTTCTTTTGCCATATCGGTTTGACGTTGAACTCTCTTGGTTGTGAAGGCGTTTTTTTTTTTTTTTTTTTTTACTATACCAATTAAAGAGTAACTCAATAGAACTACGAAGCGACTGGTATAGTGTTGGATAATATTTGGAATAATTTTTCTGTTACTTTACCCATTCTGAAGGCAATAGTGATATTATACTTACATCTACATCTTATACGTAATATCCAATTAAATCCTAGACTAGGTTTAGTGAATAAAGTTCTTATATGAATAAATTTTAATTTATCATAGTTAGCTCCTTTAATATTTTATTTTGAAGTAATATCAGACAGATAGACATTAATTAATGAAATTCCCCTGATAGTTATTACAGTTAGAAAGATCACTCTTTTTTTTTTTGGGAACAATCTCAAATTTTATTGAATTAAATATTCAAGATATTTTTTGTAACACTTGGGGTACTTTTCCTCTAGTTTCATACCGTAAAACAATGCTTTGTAAAATCCAATGGGAATATCATCAGGACCTGGAACCTAATTAATTCTTCATCAATAGAATAGTATTTCTAATTTAAGAGATAGTTAGAATATCATTAATATTCCATGACTGAGAGTTTCTCTGAATATGTCTTAAAATAGCAGTCCAGTAATTATTATTTAAACTAAGATCAGTAATTCCTGAAGCAAAATCGCTATAATATTCAGCTCAACGAGCTAATTGATCTTTAGAGAGATGTAATGTTCATCCCTTCCATTAGATTTGGATAATGGTAAAAAAAAAAAAAAAAAAAAAAATAAAATAAAAAGGAATATGAAGGTTTAGTCAGTTTCATTGAAGCCTTGCCAACCAAGTTTATAATTGTTAGAAACAAAATAATTACCTGTAGAGATTATGTTTGCTTTTTACCCATTAGAACAAAAGTTACTTTTAATTTTTTTTTTTTAGGATTATTACAAATTTTATGAAACGTTATAAATTGATCTAAGAAAGAGTCATCATTGAGACAATCAAGTAATGGCTTAATATTATTGTAAACAAAATGTTTTTTTTATTTTTTTATTTTTTTTTTTTATTTTTTTTTTTTTTTTTCATTAAGATTTTTTAATATAAGAATGGTAATGGAATGCTGGTCCTTTCAATTATGAGGGAACAAAAGATTTAATAGATTTACCAATTTTAATTGAAGTATCTAAAAATTTATCAACCATTTCATCAGTAGATATATTATTCTTGTTGGATTTAAATTTAAATTCATTCTTCAAAAATAGAGAAATAGTCAACTGGAAAGAATATTTTTATTTTTAATATTACCAATTTGAATGGACGATTTTCTTTTTTTTTTGGATTTTAAAATTTAGATTAGGTATATCGCATTTCATGATTGGCATTTATAACATTTACTAAATTAGTTGAACTGAGATTTGCTGAGTTTGTATTATTGGGATGTATGATTAGGTATTAAATTTTTTTTTTTTTTTTTTTTAAAATGATGATGAAAAGAAATCTTATGATATTCATTTGGAACATCTACAATATGAAAAATTTTAACACCTGATATTACTTTTTTCGCAATACTTTTACAAAAATTTTTTAAGTTTAAATAAATACTAAAAAAAAAAGAAAAATACATATACAAATTAATTTTAAAATTGAAAAAAAAGTACAGTAGACTCATTACAATGATAATAGGTAGAAACTACATGATATTATTTATTATATAAACTTCAATGTTTTTACTATATATCCAGCTTAAAAACAATAATAAAAACATCAGGTTCACTTTCTATATATAGTCTTCTTATATTCTTAATTTTCTCTCTTCCTACTAGAATCCATTTAAGAAAGGATAACCATCGGTTATCATCCGAATTACAGAAATAAAAAAAAAAAAAAAAAAAACTGTAATTGGTACACCTGATTATAGGCTATTCCTTTTCCTTCAACCCTCAATAGACCTAGAAAAATAGTTCATATCATTGGGGAATTGATACAGAAGGACATTTCATTTTTTTTTTTTTTTTGGACCTGTTATATACATGATTGAAGGAGAGCCTTCATTTTTAAATTTTAGTTGGTGCTATTAGCACCAATATCGTCTGTAAAGAGACAATATTGCAACACAACATTTCTTATTTCCAATATTCACACCATAGTTAAAAATTTTAAAGGGTTTAATAACCATCGTAAGCGCATTTGCATTTGCATTTGCATTTATTGATACCCAAGGACATTTTCAATTTTTATTAGCCCAACAGCCCAACAGCCCAACAAAAAAAAAAAAAAAAAAAAAAACATGATGAAGTAGAGAGTAGAGCCTTCATTTTTCTTTCACTAGAGAAGGGCTATGAGAACAAATATCATCAATGAAAAAAAAAAAAAAAAAAAAAGACCAACCACAACATTTTTTTTTATTATTACCATATTACCAACAATACTAACTCTCCAGTAATTTATCACAGCTATTTAAAATTATCATCTCTTGTATGATTCCGGAGAATGCCGAAGCAAACTCTATTTGTAATCGCGTAAATAATAATGAGGGTAAAAATAGTCACATTTTAACATAATGAGTAAAATTAAAAAAAAAAAAAAAAAAAAAAAAAAATTGGTGGTGATGATGGACAACCTTATCTAACACCACCCCCACGATGAAATAGGGAAATTCATTTGATAATAATGTATGAAGGTAACGAACACTTTCTTTTAAAGAAGTAAGAAAGAAAGAGCTTAGAAATGCAAATCAAAACATTTGTCACGGATACAGAAATACCAAGGTGAAAGATTTTTATAAGAATGTTGAAATTGGGAAAACAGTGTTACAGGCTTTTTTCAAATCAAAAAAAAAAAAAAAAACTACATAGGTGAATTTTTTTTTTTTTCTTTTTTTTTTAGACAGGGAAGAGAATACACTTCCAAAACTTTATTAAATTTTATTTTAAAAAATACATGTAGGTGAAAAGTACATTAGAAATTAAAAATAAAAAATTAAAAAATAAAAAAAAAAAATAAAAAAGCTCGAAAATACTATGTATTTCGGCAAGTTGTACTATGCGGGAATTTTTCCCTTCCTAACAAATAAAAAAGAAATAAAACCTAGAAGTAACATCTTTAAAATAGATAGTGTGGTGTCCACTAAACTCTCCCCGGATTCATCATTTATTGAACTACTAGGGCAAGATTCGTCCTTCGTAGAAATAGATGACGATCCTGTATTATCATTATGCCTTATCAGTACGACGTCGACGCTCTTGGATAAATTTGGTATTATGCAATACCTATCAAATAATAGCTCAAACGAACTACTAATGATAGGTATTGCACTTGTTAAGAATTCCGCCAAAGCCCACAATTTTTGGAACAGGTGACTCAGATGAACCTTTGAAAAGTGGTTCATTCAATTGTCTCTGTTCCCCACTATCGAAATGTAGCTCATTTAAAACTAAAGTTCCACCAAGAAGGAACAAGTATATATAATGATTGATATAATCTTCAAAATTAGAAATAGAGTCATAGGAAGAAAGAGGGTTAAACGCTCTAATCTTCCTAAGGAATAAAACATAGAGATCATCGATGAAATTTAAAGAATTCCATCTAAAAGATGCAAGAGCATCGCATTTAAAAATCCAATGTTCAAAAAAGATTGTTTATCTTCGCCACAACAGGGGCAAGACTTGGGACAATCTTCTGAAACTCTACCCATTCCAATAGCAATAGTAGTATTGTATTTATAACCACAGCGTAAACGAATAATCCACGAAAACCCTAAGTTGAATTGGGGATATTTTAAACTAAGCATAATTATAGCTTTATTGTTTGAGAACTTATTACGATCGTAATTTTGACCTTTAATACCTTGAAATTTGGCAACTGATTTCCAGTAACGTTCTAAAATATCGTCATATTTTTCACATTTATATTTTTTGATTTTTTTATACAGTGTTCTAGATTCTTTAGTCCAGGAATAATGATGCATTTTGGGAATAGATTTAATAAGATCCTTTATAGTACAGTTTGATTTACTCCATTTTGCAAATAATTTAATCTGTAAGGCTGCGCAGACACCAGCAATAGGAGGAATGCTTAGATCTCGAGATAAAGCATAAGTACTCATAGTAGAATTATGTCTAATATAGTCATTGTCTTCTGAACTTGTTTTACCATTTTTAGAGAAGGAGCCGATACACCAAAATAGACCAGTATTAATTAATGTTTGAATTCTGGCCGTTCTGGATTTGTTTGAACCTAGTAAAGGAGAATAATAAATTACTTTACTAATAACAAAGGATTGAAGAACTTTTTTTTTTTGTATGCAATAGGGATAAGTTTATTTGAGAAGAAATGTGTAAATGAAAGAAGGGATTTTCTAATTTTAAAATGCATGTGAGATATAATGTGTTCTAGTAAGAGATGATCAGAAAAAGGAATACCAAGATAAATATAACTAGAAACTTTAGGGATAGCATTCATTCCTAAATAGAAGGTTGGGTCACTATAGTTTGGAGGAGATTGGAAGTTCATTGGTTTTATAACCATAGTTGCACATTTTTCAATACCAAAAGTCATTTCATTTAAATTAGCCCATCTATGTACCTTTTTTAGTAATTTTTCTAAATTTTTTGCACTTGGAGCAATGAGAACAACATCATCAGCAAAGAGTCCACCACAACACTTTTTTCTTCCAACATTAACACCATACTTTTCACAGTCATTTAGTATATCATTGATGAATAAATTGAATAAGATTGGAGATAAAGAACAACCTTGACGAACACCTCTTTTAATAGGAAATTCATTTGATAACATTGAAGCAAATCGAGCACGTGCTTTAGATGAAGAATATAAATTACAAAGAAAATCATAACATTTACCGCGTACTCCATAATGATATAATTTAGTAAGAATGTTAAAAATAGGAACTGAATCATAAGCTTTTTTAAGATCTAAAAAAGCTAAATATGTGAATTTTCCTTGGAATTTTCTTCTTTGACAAATTTCTCTAACGGGAATGAATAAACTAATGCATTCTTCGCGGTTGCGAAATCCAAATTGTTCAGGTCTAATGAAATTGTGTGAGAGTGCGTAAGTAGATATTCTATCTGTTATAATTTTTGAAATGATTTTTAGTCCAACGTTAATGAGAGAAATACCTCGATAATTACTACAATCTGATAGGTCACCCTTCTTAGGAATTGATACAATAGAAGCTGAGTTCCATTTTCTAGGAAATGACCCATTCCATATTTTATTAAATATCAATTTTAGACACTTTCCAGCAGCAGGATGTGATTCTAGTAATTCTTCGTTACAAAAAAGAGCTTTGTAGAATTCAATCGGAATACCATCGGGGCCGGGTGCTTTGTTATCTTTCATCGATAAAATAGTTTTTTTAATATCTTCAATCGTAAAAGGACCATTTATATTCCAGGTAAAGGATCTAAGACTAATATTCCTTAAAGCATGATTCCAGTAATTACGTAATTACGATTAAGGCTGTGACCTGAGGGATCCGAAGCAAGATCTTTATAATATTCAGCCCATCTATCTAATTTCTTTGAAGGAGAGATAATATCTTGACCAAATTTAGATTTAATGCAAGTAAGGGAGGTAGATAAATATGATGGTTTAGCCATTTTCTTTAAACATCTCCAACCATTTTTGAAATCTTTATTCAAAAAATAATTACCTATTTTTACTATATTAGCCTTAAATCTAGCAGAACGAAATTTACTCTTAGTTTTCTTGATTAATTTGCAAAGTTTTTCATATTTATTAAATTGTTCAAGGTAATTATCAACATTTTCACAATTAAAGTAAGGCTTAATATTCCGAAATGCAATATGTTTTTCATGAGATAGTTTTTTAATGTAATAAGGATAATGAAAAGCAGAGCCCTTTAAATTTGTTGGAATTATATAAAAGCCTTAATATCTTTCCCGATATTATTTGCTGTATTGATAAATTTTTCTACCATTTCATCAGCCGTAAGCGAATTGTAATGAGAATCGAGGTCATTTTCTAGGATTGAAAAATAATTATGTGATAAAATATCTGAATTTTTTGTTTTACAAATATGAGTTGACCATTTAGAAACTTTAGTAGGCCTTATAAAACCATCGGAGAGAACTTTGTTGCAAGAAAGTAAAATAGGTTTATGATCAGAAATACCATAAAACGAAGTACAAACCGAGGTTTTATTAATATGGGATGCCAAAGCCTCATTATAGATGACATGATCAATGCAAGATGATCTAGTACCTTTAGCATATGTAAATTGATTACCATATAAAGGAGCAATATACCAATTAGGAAAATTATTTGAAATGCATGTTTTGATCTTCTTTAATGGCATGTTAAAGTCACCAACTAGGACAGCCGGAACATTTTTTCTATTGTGAAAACGTAACCATTGAGAGAGTTCATCAAAAGCAACTAGTCTTGCTTCCTTCCATTTGCTTTGAGGGAAGTAGATATTACCAATAGTACATTTTTGATTCCAAAAAGAAGTAATATTAACTGAAATGATATATTTGTATAAAAACGGTTCTTGGAAGAAAGAGCACGAAGAATGAACACCAATAAAGAGTCCTCTCATACCAGGGGTTTTAGGATTAGCTTTAAGGAAAACTGAGTTGTAATATGGAATTAAAGGTGATGAAACATCTTTTGGTAGATATTTACTTTTTCCAGTTTCTTGTAGACAGATACATATAGGTTTAAAAGTAGAGTTGAGATACAAAATACTATCTCGCTTTTCAGTATTCCAACCGTTAATATTCCATTCAAAATAATAATACTTATATAGAATTTGAAGTTTAAATTTGTGGTGATAATTTATAACTTAAAAAATAAGCTGAGTGATTAGATAATTTTAGTAAAGTTTGTACTTTTTTTTTTTTTTTTTTTTTTTTTTTTTTTTTTTTTTTTTTAATTTTATTTTAATTTATATTTTTTTGTATAACATAACATTAAAGTTTGACTATTGTTGAGAATAATAAATCAAATTTTATAGTAGGATTAATGTATTAAACTGGAACTATTTTAAAAGTAAGAATTTATATAAAATAAAAGAATAAAGACAATAAAATAATAATATAATTAATCAGTTAAGTAGAGGAAAGGAAGGATAAGTACTCGATATATTCATAAAAAGAAGAAGAAAGTAAAAGAATTAATAAATAAATAGAAAGAAAAAAAAAAAATGAAAAACTGATAATAATAAAAATAAAATAATACATAAATAAAATTTAAGGTTTGAACTTCATATATTTTATTTTATTATTATTTTTTTTTATTTCCTTTTTTATTTATATATTTAATTTTGTTATTATTATAATTGTAATTTATAATCACTTTTATTTATAAATTTATTGATTTTTTATTTATTGAATGTTTCATTTTTTTTTTTTTTTTTTTTTTTTTTTTTTTGAAATATACTTTTTATTTTTAATAAAGACTATAAATAATTTAATATAAATATTTTATGTTTTTTTTTTTTTTTTTTTTTTTTATATTTATATCTATGTTTTTAATATTTTATAATTAAGAAAAGATAAAATATATTTATTTTGATATTTAATAATGTAATGTTAATCTATAAAATGTAAAATGTCTTTTTAATTTTAATTTTTTTTTTTTTTTTTTTTTTTTTTTTTTATTGTTTTTGTTTTTGTTTTTGTTGTTGTAGTTGCTATTTTTTTTTTTTTTTTTTTATGTTATTATTATTAATAATAATTATTATTGTTTGAATGTTTATTAATAAACACTTCAGTATAAAATATTATCATTTATTTTTTATTGAATTAGTTTAAATGTTTATTTTTATTTTTAATTTTTTTCCTTTTTATTTTAAATGCTATTTCTTTATACTTTATTTATTTATTATTATTATTATTATTATTATTATTATTTCAACGATAATTTTTTTTTTAAAAAAAAAAAAAATTAGATAATATATATGATAATATTTTTTTTTTAATTATTATAACAAAAAAAAATAAAAATTAAAATATGTATATATAATAAGAATAAAAACAAAAATTTCGTTTAAATATATATATATATATTTTTTTTATTTTATATAATAATTTATTTTATATAAACTATAACTTTATAATAAAAAAAAAAAAAATTTTTTTTTTTAAATGTATATATATTTTTTTTGGTTTACAAATTTAATATTATTTTATAATTCAATAAATATTAACTATATCACAAAAAAATTATAATACAAATAAATTATATTATTTTTTTTTTTATTAACAAATATATATATATATTAACAAAATATACTAAAATAAAATCCAGAACTTTTTTTTTTAAAATATAGTAGAAAAAAATATATATATAAATATATAAAAATGATATTATATATCCAGAATATTTTGTTTGCATAAGTATGAATTCTTTAATAAAAACTATATATAAATTTTTAAAAATAGTTATATAATTAGATAGATAGATAGATAAATAAATAAATAATAAATATAATATAATTAATATACTATATAAAATTATTAATATAAAAATTAAAATTTAATAATCTATATATAATTACATACAGTGATATATATATTAAGTAAAAAATATATATATAGATAGATATGGTTTTAAAAGATTTTTAATATTACTATTTTTTTTTCTTTTTTTCCCATTTAATTCATGATTTATAGGAAAAATATATATGTTCATTTTTTTTTTCATGATATATATTTCAATTGACATTTCAGTATATAATTATGAATAATATTTGTAACTTTTATTATTATTATTATTATTATTATTATTTCAAATGTTTTTCCTATTATAATCCTTTTAAAATCTTTTTTTTTTCTTGAAAAAAAAATAATAAACCAATATATAGTTATAATATTTTCTTTTACGACTTAATTTTAATTTAATAGTGATTATTTTGTTTATTGCAATGATATTCCCAATCTGGACATTGCATAGATTGTTGTAATTGATCATTAAGTGAAAAGGATTGGAAAATCTTAGAGAGAGCCTTTCTCTTTCTGTGCTTTTTTGGTTTCTTACTTGATTCATCATAATTAATTTCATATTCTGGTTGGTAACAAGCATAGATTTCATTTATGTCTGGAGTTTCTTCAGTATTGGAAGTTGTTGTACTACAATAAGTTTCAGCTACAGATACATTTGATAGTGAACTAAAAGATTGTTCGGAGAAACGTTTATTAAAAGTACTATGAGTTGGCATTCTTATGTCGGAACTAGTTGAATATCTCTTACTTTTATCAATTGAAGTTGTTAAGTCTTCAATAGATCTCAATCTTTGGTAGTTATTTCCACCTAATGAAATTCTATTTTTTTTAGTATTAATATTGAAACCCATTTTTCTTTATTATATATACCTAAAACATAATAATAATTTATATTAATTAATATTTTTTTTAATAAAAATATACATATATATATATATTTAAAAAATATTTAAAAAAAAAAAAAAGAAAAAAAATCAATGATTACCTTTTTTTATTTTTGTATAATTAATGATAGTTTTAATATTTAATTATTACTTTTAGTTTAATTAAATTTAATTAATATTTTTTTTTTTGATAATAATTATTACTATTTTTATTAAAATTTATTTTTTAATATTGTCAAAATTCAATTATCAAATAAATTTTGCTATGTTTTTTTTTTTTACTATTATTTTTTTTTCTAATAAATTAATCTATTTTTTCCTTTATATAGTATAATAGCTTGCTATTATTAAATAAAGAAAAAAATTCTATAAAATATTTATAAAAAAAAATGGAATTGAATAATTTGTTTTTACTTTTTTCTATTGTTTTAATTTTCTTTTATAAATATATAAATTTGAAATATTATAATACTAATTATTTAATCAATAAATAAAATATGTCAATTTCAAAATTTTGATATATAAAAATTATAATATTTCTTTCAAAAAAATTTATTAAAAAAAAATGAGATAATAAAATATTTTTACTTTTTTTTTTTAATTAAAAATAATTATGAAAAATAATTTTTTAATTATTTCAAAAAAAAATAAAAATATTATAATATTGCTTTTGTTTTTATTGCAGTTTTTTTTTTTTTTTTTTTTTTTTGTTCTTATAAAAAATATTTATAGTAAAAATTATATATTCTCTATACTATTTATTAACCTTTTTTTAAAAAAAAATAAAATAAAATAAAACATAAACTTTAATATTTTTTCGATATTATCACTTTGTTTACTTTTTTTACTTTTTTTTTTTTTTTTTAATAAATAAATTGTTATTATCAATAAATATATTTTATATAATAATATATTTGGAAAGAAAAAAAATAAAATTTCAATTTTTCTTCTTTCGTCAAATGAAGGTATTTATTATGTTTCAAAATATTAATGAAAAAAAAAAAAAAAACGAATAGTATTATGGAATATACTCTTTTTTAAAATATCTTTTATAATAATAATAAAAAAAAAAATTAAACTGTTAATTTCTTTTTTTAGCCTTTCAGTATTTCATTTATAAAAACTATTTTTTAAAGATAATCTTTTTTTTTAAAAAAAAACCGAAAGTTCTAATTTTGTTTAATAAAAAAAAAAAAAAATTTAATGCGTAAAGAAATAGAAAATTTTTTTAATAAAAATTAAAGGAAATTTTTTTCCTTTTATATAAAAAAAAATTTTTTTTTTTTGTATTTTCATTTAAAATAAATTAATAGATAATTGAATAATAAAATAATAAAATATTAATAAAAAATAAAAATAATAAAATTATAATAATATAATAATAAAATAACAAAAAAAAACAATAATTTTTTATAGTTAGTTTCAATAATCAACATAATAATTCCATAATTGGAATTATTAATCCTTAATTGAATTTTCATTCATAATATTACAATATATTAATTTTCAATATGTTTTAAAACAATATAAAATCTACATAAATTATAATAGAATTTATCATAAACACATTAAATTAACACAAGAATCTACCCATATAATATAATATAATATATAATATAATATATATTATTTTTTTCTTTTTTATTTTATTATTTCATTATTTATTATTATTTAATTATATTAATAAATATACTCTTTTTATTTATTATTTATTATTTATTATTTATTATTTATTATTTATTATTTATTATTTATTATATATCATTTATCATTTATTATTTATTATTTATTATTTATTATTTATTATTTATTGTTTATTATTTATTATTATTTATTATTTATTATTTATTATTTATTATTTATTATTTATTATTTATTATTTATTATTTATTATTTATTATTTATTATTTATTATTTATAATGTAATTATAACATATATCTAATAATAAATAATTATTAAATATATATCATAAATATATAAAATATATAGTCTGGTTATTTTAACATATTCCGTTTTATATAAAAAAATAGAAAAGTTCAGTTTTTTTTTATTTTTTTTATTCAATGATTAAAAAAAGTAAAAAAAAAATTTAAAAATTTTAAAATAAATTAAAAAATATAAAAATTTTTTTATGATTTTATTCCATTTCAATTGAAATAAAACAATATTAAATTATGTATTAATATATTTAATATATTTATACTAATCTACATTTTATAATTTATTCTATTTAATTAATTAATTAATTTTTGATTTATTTATTTATTTAGATAGGATACAAAAACAATTTAATTTTTTTTTTCTTAAAGTTTTATTAAATTTTAATTTATATTAAACTGTATTCAATTCATTCAATTCAAATGGAAATCATTTGAATGTGATTATATTGATGATATATGTTAACTATTTTTATGTAATGTACATCAATATATTCTAATTGACTATCATTTATTTTTTTTTTTATATTAATAATTTGAATAATTATCATTTAATTTTTTAATTTTTTTTTTTTTGTAATACAGAGATGATTATTAGATGATTAACAGAAAATCAAATAATATAGAAAAGAAAAAGGAAATAGAAAAATAATTAAATAAATATTATTAAATAAATGGAATTAATCATACTCAACAAAAAAATATTTTTCTTTTTTCTTTTGTTTTATTTCATTTCATTTGATTTCATTTGATTTAATTTTATTTGATAACTAATTTTTTTAAATATTTTTATTCAGATTATAATTTTTATGTTTTGTTTTGCTTTATTTTTATTATAATTTCTTTCTTATATTTTATTTACTTGATATAATATTTTATATTTAATAGTTCGGTGAACAATTTTTCCATTAAATAATATAAATTTTATTTAAATTTTATTTTATTTTATTTTCTAGCTACAAATCGATAAAAGAAAATAAAAAATAAATTCATTTTTATTGATAAATTAATTACTCCATATATTATAATATATGCTTTAAATTAAAATCATATTTAAAATTTTTATTTTTATATATTCCACTTTTTTCCAAAAAAAAAAATTATATATACAAAAACAAAAATAAATTAATATAACCATTTATGGATAATATAAAATTAAAATATAAAAAAAAGGATTTTTGTTTTTCATATTAAATAAATTAAATTATGTATTTATTATTTATTCAATTATTTATTTATTTATTATTTATTATTCAATTATTCAATTATTTATTATTCAATTATTTATTATTTATTATTAATTATTTATTATTAATTATTTATTATTTATTATTTTATTTATTATTTATTATTTATTATTTATTATTTATTATTTATTATTTATTATTTATTATTTATTATTCAAATATTTATTATTTATTATTTATTATTTATTATTTATTTATTATTTATTATTTATTATTTATTATTTATTATTTATTATTTATTATTTATTATTTATTATTTATTATTTATTATTTATTATTTATTATTTATTATTTATTATTTATTATTTATTATTTATTATTTATTATTTATTATTTATTATTTATTACTCAATTATTTATTTATTTATTATTTATTATTTATTATTTTATTTATTATTCAATTATTTATTGATTAGTATTATTTAAAAAAGGTTTATCCCTTTTTCTAATTTTTTTTTTTTTATTTTTCAATTTTTTTTGAGGGGGTAAGAAATAAAAAAAAAAAAAAAAAGTATTAATTTTTTACATATAAAATATAAAATATATTAAAAATATAAAATAAATTAAATTAAAAATATAAAATAAATTAAATTAAAAATATAAAATATATTAAATGAAAATTAAAAGTTTAATTCATATTAAATCAAGTATAAAATAAAAATAAAAAAATAAAAATAAAAAAAAATTAAAAAAATAAATTTTTTTTTTAAAGTTACCAAATGACTGAATGACTGAATGAAAAAAGTTTCATCCTTTAAACTATGACTGAATTATTGTATTAAAAGAATTTAAAAAATGAAAAAAAAAAAGAGTTCAAAAAGTTTAAAATATAAAGAAATTTATATATATACAATTCTACATTTAATTGAAAACAAAATGCATAAATCCATAAAAAAAAAAAAAAAGAAAAAAGAAAAAAAATTATTTTTTTTTGAAAGCAATATTAATTTATAAAAAACTTCATCTCATCATAATCTATTTTGTTAAATAAAATAAATAAATAAATTAATAAATATAAAACAAATAAATAAAATAAAATATATAAAAATAAAATAAATATATAAAAATAAAATAAATAAATTTGATGTTAATACTATAAATATGGTTAATATTGTAGCTATGTATAATCATGAATAATGTGATGATTAATTTTAATTTGTGTAGTATCTCTCATATTAATGAAAATTTTTTATATATTTGTTTAAATAATTATAATAAAAAATAAAAAAAAAAAATCATAAAACATAAAATATACAACATAAAATAAAATTAAGTCTAATTCATATTAAACTAAGTATAAAAATAAAAAAAAAAAAATTAAAATGAATATATAAATATTAGGATATGAAGGCATAATGAATACATCTATAAATAATTAAAAAAGAAATATTAATAATAATAATAATAATAATAAAATAATAAAAAATAAAGAAAGAAAAAAGCCATATTTACCGTAATTTATATTAAAAAATTTAAATATAGAGTTTTTATTCGATCTTTTTTTTTAAAAAAAAAAATAATTATAATAATTATAATATAATAATAATTTATACATATATATATAAAAACGGCATAAAAAAGTATTCAATTTTTTATTTTACAATGTAAAAAGAAAAAAAAATGAATTCAAGATTAAAATAAATTTATAAAAATTTAATATAATTATTAATTAATAATACATTTTTATATTTAAAAATAAAAAAAAAAAAAAAAAAAAAAAAAAAGAAAGAATAATAATAATTAATAATTAATAATTTTAATAAAATATTTTAATGATTAATCCTACAAAATTGAAAAATAATGATAAAATTGATAATAATAATATTTATATTAGTAACATCAAATAATTAATAATTAATAATTAATAAATAATTAATTAATAATAAATAAATAATAATAAAAATGGGAATAATAAGTAATAATAATAATAATAATACTAAATTAAATTAAAATTGTTTCAAGCTTAGTTTTTTTATGGCAAATTTATTTTCTCTTTATATTTTATTAAAAAAAAATATGACATAATAATATTAAATAAATTTATGAATAAAATACGACAAAAAATAATAATAATAATAAAATAATAATATCTTAATATAATATAATGAAACTTTGTAATAAAGTAAATATTGATGCTGGTATTAATGAATGGTGATTTCATTAGGATGGATACATCTATCTCTTAAAGTATATATATATATATATATATATAAAATGTAGAATATTTATAATTATTTCCTTATTATGAAAAAAAATTTTTTGACTAAAATTATTAATAATAAATTATACACTGTAATAAATAATTTAATAATAAATAATTTAATAATAGATAATTAAATAATAAATAATAATTATTAAATATTAAAATAATTTAATAATAAATAATAAATTAATACTATTATTTGTTTATACATTCATATTAATACTATTATTTGTTTATACATTCATATTAATATTGTTTTTTTTTTTTTAATTTAGAATAATTATATTTTTAAAGAATTATTTTTTTTTATTTAATAAATTTTTTAATTATGCATGGATGAATAATTAAAAAAAAAAAAAAAAAAAAGCCGTTAATACTTACGGCATTTTTTATTTAAAAAAAAAAATGATAATTAAAAAAATAAAAAATAAAAAATAAAAAAAAAAGAGAAATGAATAGATTAATACATAGTATAAAATAAAAAAGGAAGAAAAAAAATGTGTGAGAAAAGACTTATTATTAATAAATAAATTATATTATAATGATTATTGATAGTAATGAGCTACATTGAAAAAATAAAAAAATAAAAATAAATAAATAAATATAATAATATAAAAAATGTTATAAATTTAAATAATTAAAAAGAAAAATATATATATATGTAATTGAATTTATAAATAAAAATAACTTTATAATAAAAAAAAATCGTTAATTCATGAATATAACATAGCTAATTTAATTGTATTATTATTTCCATACTACAATGAATTAAATATCAAATTATATATTACAGTCATGCACTCTTTTATTTCTTCTTTTATCATGCCTTTTTTTCTTTTATTTAAATTTTAAATTTTATAATTATTTATTTTTATTAACATTAATTAATTTATGTATCAAATATTTTCACCACCTTAATATAAATTAATCTAGTTATTAAATAATAATCTATAAAAAACTTTTTTAAATTAAATGATTTATATTAAAAATTAGAAATACACATTTTAAATTTTCATATATTATAATATATTAATAATATATTTGACTAAAAGTATTAAATTTCAAGTGAATAATTATTAATAAAAATGGAAAAAAAAATAATTAGTTAGTATTTAAAGTTTCATACGATTTGTCAATACATTTATTTTAATATATAATGATAACAAAATAAATAATAAAGTAATTATTTTTACGAAATTAAATAAGGTTAGTATTTAATTCTTTTCCTATATTAATTAGGATAAAAAAGAAATAAAAAATAAAAAAGAATAATTAACTTCATAATTATGAAAGAGATATTAAAATAAATAATTCAATTTGAATATTAATTTTATTATATTAAATCTATAGATTCATTTCAATTTATAATAAATATTTAAAATGTTATAATTGAAATTACCATAAACAATATTTATATAAAAAAATAAAAGAGCACAAATAAATTGAAATTTAAATATTAAATATTATAAATTGATAGAGATATATGAATAATATATATTAATAATAAATAATAAATATAAATATAAAATATTAATAAATATAAAAAATTATATATATAAATATTAAATATAAATATAAAATAATAATAATTAATAAATAATACAAACAAATTCATTAAATATAAATATAAAATAAATATCAGTATAAAACAAATAATAATAATAGATAATAAAAATAAATAAAATAATAATAAAAATAAATAATAATAATAAATATAAAACATATGTAAAACATAAATTAAATATGAAAGTAAATAAAATATAATTAATATTAATAATATGTAATATGAAGCCTATACTCGATACAAATATAATAAATATAAATATACATAAATAAATATAAAGTATAAGATAAATATGAAGTATATAATAAATATAAATATACATAAATAAATATAAAGTATAAGATAAATATGAAGTATATAATAAATATAAATATACATAAATAAATTTAAAGTATAAATAAATAAATATATATATATAAATATAAATATAAAGTATAGAATAAATATAAAGCAAATAATATGTATAAATATACATAAATAAATATAAATTATAATAAAGTAAATAATAAATATAAATATACATAAATAAATATAAAATATAGAATAAATATAAAGCATATAATAAATATATAATAAATGATATAATATATATATCTATAAATGGATGTAAATATTTAATAAATATACAAACATTAGATATTAAAAAAAAAATAAAAATAAATACACCAATAAACATTAAATAAAGATGCATATGTAAATTGAATCATAATTCATTTTACTTTCACCTTTTTTTTTATACTTTATTTTATTTTATTTTATTAATTAATTTTTTTTTTTTTTTTTTTGATTTTGTGACTTTGTTACATATAAATTATTTTATTGTATTTATTTTTTAAAGGTAATTTTATATTCTCTCTTTTTTTTTTTTTTTTATAGATGTTTTTAATTCTTTTATTTTTTTTTTTTTTTTTTTTTTTTTTTTTTTTTTTTTTTTTTGTTTGCTTGTTTGTTTTATTTTCTTAAAATTTAAATTTAAAAAAAAAAAAAAAAAAACAAAAAAAACAAGCAAAGTTAATAAATATTTATTAATAGAATATATATGAAGAATTATTTATATTTATTTCAAAAATTAATTATAGCTTTTTTTTTTATAACTCTTTTATTTTATTTTCTTTCTTTTTCATCATGAAATAATAATCATCATTCTATAGATTATAATTATTATTATTTTAATATATATATATATGAAATGAAATAATATATATATATATAAATTTTTATTTAAAAAGTTAGAAATAATTAACATTTTTTAAAATTATTAATTATAAAAAGTTTTTTTTTTAATTTTTATTTTTTATTTTTTAATTTTTATTTTTTATTTTTTATTTTTGTTTTATAATTGTTTCTTAAAACAATGAAAAGTTTTATCATCAAATGACTTTACTTATTTTTTTTTTTTTTTTTTTTACTATTTATTAATATTAATATTTATAATATATATATATAAAATATATAAAATATAGGGAAACAAAAACTACATATGAACTTTTTTACTATAATTATTTTTTATTGTTTATTATTTATAAATGAATTATTAATAATTAATAATTATAATAATAATAAAAATAGAAAAATCTTTTTTTTTTTTTTTTTTTCTTTAGAAAGAAAACAAAACAAAAATCAAATGATCATTTATGGTTATAGTTAAAATTAAATAGAAAAATAAAAAAAAAAAATAAATAAAATAAAATAATAAAAAATAAAAAGATATTCCCTAAATAATTTTTTTATCTGTTCATATTAATAACATTGTTAAAATTTTAATACAGAGTAATAAAGTGGATTTGTAAATGATGATTCTATTATTCTATTATTAGTTTTTAAGATTTATTGAATGATTGAATGATTGAATTAATAATATTTATATATATTTATTTATTTATTCATTATTATTTATTATTTATATGTATATATTTATTATTTAATTATTTAATAATAATTAGCATTTATTTATTTATTATAAATTATTTATTATTTAATTATTTTTTCATTATTTATTATTTATTATTTAGTATTATTTAATGATGACTATATATTTTAAAATATTAAAATGAAGATGAATAAAGTGTACTTTCATAAATATACTCAATAATAATAACAATTAACATTCACTTAGAAATGATTATATCTATTAATTATATAATTATACCACTTGATATATATTTTGTTTTAAGAAATAGATTGATAATTTCTATTAAATTAACTTATCATTATTTATTTATTTATTTATTTATTTATTTTATTATTTATTTATTTATTTATTTTATTATTTATTCAATCAATCAAAAAAAAAAACTTTAAAAACTAAAATAAATTAATTTTAATTTAATTAAATTAAAAATTTTTAAAAATAAAAAAAAATAATAATAAAAAAAGAGAAAAAGAAGAAAAATTTTTTTTGTTCAATAATTTTAAAGTTACACAAGAATAAAAAAACAAAAAAAAAAATTAAAAATAAAAACAAAAAAAATTAGGAATAAAATAGAATAAAATAAAATAAAATAGTTGAAATATAAATGAAAAGTAACAATTTGAAATCTTTTTTATTATTAATGCAATATTTTTTTTTTTTATGTTTATTATAACCTTTTCTTTTTTTTTTTTATTTTCCTTTTTCTTATGAAAATTAAATTCAATGGGTTACAAAACAAAAAAAAAAAAAGAAAAGAAAATAATGAAAATAAAAAAGTGTAATGAAAAAAAAAAATATATATTCTTCATTTTTTACTTTCTTATCTATTTTCTATTTATTACTATTTATTTATTTATTTATTATTTATTTAATTTATTTAATCAGTTATCAAACTATTTATTTATTTATTTATTTATTTATTTATTTATTTATTTATTATTTATTTAATTTATTTAATCAGTTATCAAACTGTTTATTTATTTATTTATATTATTTATTATTTATTTATTTATTTATTTAATACTTAATATTTAAAATATTTATTATTTATTTTTTATTTTATTTATTATATATATATGTATATTTTTTTTTTTTGACTATTTTTGATTTTAATTTATTTTCTTAAAAGTTTATAATTATCTATTTCCTTAAATGGGTATATTTATATATTTACTTTTTAATTTTTATTTTTATTTTTACTAATAATTAAATTATGTTTTTTCTTTCTTTCTTATTTATTTATTTAGTATGCATTATTTATATCATTTGTGTTATTTGTACTATTTGTGCTATTTATATTATTTGTACTATTTATATTATTATTATTATTATTATTTGTACTATTTATATTATTTGTATTATTTATGTTATTTGTACTATTTATATTATTATTTGTACTATTTATATTATTATTTGTGTTATTTATGCTATTATTATTATTTGTACTATTTTTATTATTATTATTTGATTATTATTTGTACTATTTTTATTATTATTATTTGTACTATTTTTTATTATTTGTACTATTTTTATTATTATTATTTGTATTATATGTATTATCTATATTATTATTATTATTATTATTATTTATGTTTTTTGTCTCTTGCCTAACTTTATTTTATTTAGATTAGAAATAAAAATTTATTAACTTTTCCTATGAATAAATAGTTAAAAGATATCCTACTAATTAAAAAAAAAGAACATTTACAAGTTATAAGTAAATAATAATGATAAAAATAATATATAATAACAGAGAAAATAAAAAAAATTCAAAGTATAATAAAAATAAATCATGACTATCTTTAAAATAATTAATAATGTGAAATAATAAATGAATATTGAAACAATTACTATCAATATAATTAATATAAATATATTTATTATTAAAACAGTTAAGAGTACTAACAGTAAAATAATTAAAATAGTAGTTATTTATTACTTTAATACTATTATTAATAGATTTTACAAATTATTATATACATATAAATATATATATATATATTTATATCAATTATTCTTATATATTCTTTTTAATATTACTTTTTTTATTTTATTTTATTTTATTTATTTAATTTTTTGATATTAACGAGTTTAGTTTTTTTTAATAATAAAATTTTTAAAGAGATTTTAAATTTTAAAATTTTAAAGTTTATCTCTTTTTTTTTTTTTCAAAGCCAACTGCACTTTTTTTTTTTTATTTTCATATATATATATTTATATAAATTAAATTATATATATAAATATATATTTATTTTATATTTTTTTAATTCATAAAAAGTTTTTAATTTTTTTTTTTTTTGCTAAATTTTTTTTTCTTTTTTTCTTTTTAACTTTTTAATTAATTTCTTTACAAATAAAAGAAAAGAAAAAAAAATATTAAATTTTATTAATAAAGAAAAATACAAAAATAAAAAAATAAAAAAAAAAAATAATTTTTTAAAAGTATTTCAAATTTCAAAAATATTTTTTTAAAAGCCAATTTTTCAAAAAAAAAATAATTAATTATTTAATTAATTTTAATTTTATTTCTATTTTATTTTTTATTTTTTTATTTAGATTAAAAAAAAAAGGTTAAAATAAAAAAAAAAAAAAAAAAAAAAAGAAGTTTAATAAATATTAAAATATTTTATAAAAAATAATTAAAAGTTAAAATAAATATAAAGATAATAAATAAAAAGTTAAATAATTAGAAAATAAAAAATAAAAAAATAAAATAGAAATATAAAAATAAAAATAAAAATAAAAAGTTAAATAATTAGAAAATAAAAATAAAAATAAAAAATAAAATAGAAATATAAAAAGTTTAATAATTATAAAAAATAATAAGATATAATAAAATATTAAATATAAATATAAAATTTATAAATATAAAATTTATAAATATAAAATTTTCCAATCCAAAATATTTTATTTTATTTTTTATTTTTTTTTTTTTATTTTTTAATAATACCAAAAAAAAATAATAATTAAAAACTTTAAAATATAATTTTTTCTTTCAAAACTACCAAATTTTGTTATTTTAATTTTTATTATTATTAATTAAATTTCAATTTTTATTTTTTAAATTAAAATAAAAATTATTTATTATTTATTATTTATTATTATTAATTATTAATTATTAATTATTAATTATTATCATTATTAATTATTATTTATTATTTATTATTATTTTTTGTTTTTATTTTTTATTTTTTCTAATTGATTTTAATGAAATGGTACATTTAAAATAATAATAATATTATTATCATTTAAAATTATTATTAAATAATAATAATAATGATGATAATTAGGGACAACAAGGTTAATAAAAATAAATGACAATAATGATAACAATAATTTATAATAATAATGATACTAATTATAATAATAATAATAATAATAATAATAATTAAAAAAAAACTCTGAAAAGTAAAAGAGAGGTTAATTTATAATTTTTTAAGTATTTTTTATTATTTTTTTTATTTATTTATATAATTTAAAATGTTGCTTTTTGTAAAAGTATAATTAATTATAATAAAATAATATATATATATATATATATATATTTTGTTACTTTTTTTCATTTTGTTTAATAATTTTTAAAATTTAATATACATATTTGTATTATTTATTATTCATTTATAATATTTCAAAAAAAAAATATATATATATATATAAATATTCAAATATACATTTTATTGAGGTCAAGAGTAGGATAATATCAATATTTTTAAAAAATTTTAATATTTATAATAAAGGTATATCATCAATTCCAATATTATCAGAGAATAAAAAAAATATCTTAACTTTTAATTTTTACTTATATATCTATTAGATTAAAAAAAAAAAAAAATAAAACTAAAGGAAAAAAAAATAAAATAAAAAAATAAAAATAGTTTAATTTATATTATAGAATTTGTGAAAAAAAAAAAAATTATTGAATAATTTATTTTTTTTTTTTACAATAACGGTAGAATATAAAAAAAAAAAAAAATAAATCAATAAATAAAAAGAGTTTTAAATAATATATATTATTTTATTTTATTTTTTATTTTATTTTATTTTATTATTATTTTTTTTATAATAAATGAAAAATATAGGCCTATCATGAGATTTTTTTTTTTTTTTAATAATTATTATAATATAATTTTTGAAAAACTAAAAAATGTATATTTGAAAGATTTAATAATAAAATTTGATAGAAAACCTATATTTTATAATATATATATAATATATTTCGTTTTTTTTTTTTTGTATGCTTTAATGTTATATAGATGCTTATATTCTCTTAATACGATAAATTGATGTTAAATATATATAAAAATAAATATTATTAATATAAATTATTATAAATATATATATATAATAAAAATAAATTATATTAATATTAATTATAAATATATATATATAATAATAAAATAAAATAATATATATTGTATTATTAAGCCTATTGAACAAGATTTTGAATATAAAAGTTTATATTATTACATTTTATAATACCAACTTTTATTTCATACCTTATTAAAAGAATATTTTTGAATAAATAAATATTGGTTGGAGTGAAATCGATAGATTTTCTTATTTCTTTCCTAATCCATAAGAATAGTTTGTTTAATAGTTATCCATCTTGCTTATATTATTACTCTATATTATTTGTATCATATGCTCACAATATTTATATATAAACATATAAAATTATAAAATATATATATATTTGTTATATTACTAATTATAATATAACAATGCATTTATTTTATATAGGATCATTGTAGGCCAACATAAAGTATTCAAAGATCAACCATAACTGAAATAGAAGCATTATATATTAATTATTTTGACTGTCTTTTTCAATTTGATAAAATTGGTTGTAATCATTAATTTATGGACATTAAAAGGATTTTTTTAATTATTTTGTAAATTATAAGCTGTTGTTTTATTGATGAAATAATTCACATAGATATGATGTAGTTGATATTTACATGTTAGTTATAGAATAGTTAAAAATTGACAGGGAGCAAACTAAATTTCCTATAATGAAATAATTAAAAAATATATAACAGCCTTTATAAATAAATAAATAAATAAATAAATATTTAAATAAATAAATATTTAAATATTTAACTATTATGTAGAAAGTCTTCAATTTTATTTTCATCATATTTTCAATAGCTCATCTCATTTCACTTTGTGGCATTATAAAATATTCCGAATGAATACGCTATATGAATAGATATCGGTCTTTAGTGATGTTTATATAATTTTTTTTTTTTAAAGATTACACTCTCGTTAATTATATAGGAATGCTGTATAAAATAAGTAATTTCTTGTGTAATCATGTATTACTACATTATTTTATTCA
>JACVTC010000131.1:100000-102500 GCA_016946835.1 Neocallimastix lanati (nom. inval.)
AAAGAAGTGAATTACTCGGAAATAAAAGAAAATTTTTCAAATTATGACGACCTTTTTAACGTCATTTATAGTGAATTTCAAACTGCTTCTTTATTTTTAGAAGAAAAATTAAAAGAAATTCATGATAATATACAAAAAAATTTGGACGAGGTAGCAAGGATGAAATTAAAAATTGAAAATGTTAATAGTGAACCAGAGGATGAAAATAATAGAAATGATGCTGAAGAAGCAGTCATAAATAGTAGTGATAGAGTAATAAAAGGGCTTATTTCAACTTCTAATAATGAAAATATATTAAACCTGGTAAATTCAGAGGAGGATCCCTTGGCCTCTCCTTCAGCGAATAATATTGATGATACCGACAAATTAAATACACCACAGACGGCACATTTAAATAATAGTACCCTATGGTCTGATAATGATAATAATTCTGAATTCACTACTTACAGATTAAAAAATAATTCAAGTTCATCAAAAAAAAATCAACCAAGATATCCTCGTTCTATGTCGGTGTCTAATTCGGATGTTCAAAAGGAATTTTGGAAGGGTATTTTTATTGAGGCTGAAAGAAAAAATTTAGAGTTATGTCTCTTGGAAAAATATGCCGTCAGTCATCGAAGATTATTAGAAAATATTATTAAGGCTGTGGAGACTTTGTTCACGTATCAACCTCTCATATTTACTTCAGATTCATCAGAAAATGTCCTTGCTCTGAAGGATCCTTCTCCACCAGATATTTCTGAAGCGAATATCGCAAAAAATCATTTCATTATAAGAGTAGAAAAAAATATTTGGTCGAAATTATGGCTTTCAAAACCTTTTTTAAATATTTGTTTATTGAAATTGAGTAAGTTATACGATGAAATTCGTAATTCGAAAAAATTTTATTTAGAACATTGTAAAAAATCTCTCCGTTTCAGAGAGGAAGAAGACAGAAAAGGAGGAGGAGGAGAAGAGGGAGAAGGAGAAGAAGAAGAAGAAGAAGAAGAAGAAGAAGAGGAAAGAAAAGGAGAAAATAAAGCAGGTGGTAACTTTTATCGTTCAGGATTTAATTCTACTAGCTCTAGTCTTCAAGGTCTCCTTAATTCTGAAGAAAATTTCAGTCCAACTGAATCAAATGATAATAATAATCCTTCTTCATCATCCAACAATTCTGGTAACGGTACCGAGACACCTAAAAAGAATGTCGATAATAAATCTTTTGTACGTAAATCTATTAAATATTGGGTTCATCCAGACTATGTTACCGAAGTAAAATCTATTATTATGAGACATTTACCAATCTATGTCTTTGGGGATCATCAAGATTTAGATCATCCAAAAAATCCTCTTATTTCATCAGTCTATTATGATAATTATAAATTGGAGTTATATCATCATCGTCTTCATAAAACAAATTTAGCCATTGCTTTCCGTTATCGTTGGTATGGTGAACTTAAATGGAATCCTCAAGCGACTGAGAATGACAATGATGTCCATCAAGGTCAAAATAAGAGTGAAGTCTTTGCTGAAAGAAAAACTCATAAAGAGGATTGGACCGGGGATAATAGTATTAAGGAAAGATTTTCTATCGATCCTTCCAAAATTAATGATTATAATAAGGGAAATTATATTATCGAAGCTAACGATCCCATTACGAATAAACGACCTACTAAAAGTAATAATAATAATAATAATTATAATCATAATCATAATAATAATAATAATAATAATAATAATAATAATAATAATAATCATAATAATCATAATAATAATCATAATAATAATAATAATAATAATAATCATAATAATCATAATCATAATCATAATCATAATCATAATCATAATAATAATAATAATTATAATTATAATTATAATAATACTAATACTAATACTAATACTAATACTAATACTAATACTAATACTAATACTAATACTAATACTAATACTAATACTAATACTAATAATAATAATTATAATAATAATAAAGATGATTCATCATCGGAAGTGAATGAAAATTACTTTGAGAAACAAGAAAAATTAATGGCCAAGGTTAATCTTGCTCGTGAAATACAGACTACCATTATAGATAAGCAATTAAGACCTACCATGCGTACTATCTATAATCGAACAGCGTTTCAACTACCGGATGATCAAAGAGTTCGTGTATCCCTCGATACTGAATTAACATTTGTTCGTGAAGATCTTAAAGCTAAAAAAGGAGAATGGAAACGTAATGATGTTGGTATGCATTGGCCTTATCGTCATTTAAAATCTTCGGAGAGATATTTATTCCCTTATGCTGTCTTAGAAGTGAAACTACAGACTCAGTTTGGTCAAGAGCCTCCTCAATGGATAAACGAATTAACCTCAAGTTATTTAGTAGAAGCCGTTCCAAAATTTTCAAAATTTATGCATGGATGTGCCATGCTCATACCCGAAAAAGTCAAAATTAATCCTTATTGGTTCTATCGTATGTATGAAAGTAATTTTGATTTACGTTCGCCATTAAATATTGCTA
>JACVTC010000131.1:107500-340000 GCA_016946835.1 Neocallimastix lanati (nom. inval.)
ATTTAAGTATTCACCAATGCAAATTTTATCATTCTTATTATAATAATATCAATAATATTATTAGGTGACCCCGGAATGATAATTGCAAATTTTACTGGTATTATAATAAATACCCATGTTATTTTTGTGTAAATATTTAATAATAATAATAATAATAATAATAATAATAATAATAATAATTACAATGAAATTAAAATATTATAAAAATAGGTTGAAAATTAATTTTTTTTTTTATTTTTTTTTTTTAATTATATATAAATTATTTAAAAGTTATTACAAAAATTCAAGAGATTTAAGAGTAATACAACATATATATGCGATTTATATTATAATAATATAGTATTTTGTACTGAATTATGAATATAATAATTAATTGAATAGAATAAAGTCGAGAAATCTTTTTCAATTATGATTATTACTTTAATTTGTATTTTATCTTATGTTAAGCTCAACAGGTAATGATAAATAAATAAATTAAATTTAAAATAAAAAACAGTATTCCTTATTATTTTTATAAATACTTTTCATGTATAAATAGAGGTTTAAAAAGTTACACAATTTTAGGTTTCATATCTAGTATCTCAACCATAGTAATGTTTGGTAAGTATTAATAATGTTTATATTATTAAAACTGAACTATAAAAATATTTATTTTTAAAAAATTGACATTAATGTATATATATATATATTTATTTGAAATTTATAATATAAATAAAATTCATATTATATAAAATTGATAAATTATTATATAGGTTTTCCAATATCTACTCTTGTAAATACTTTAATAATTAATATTAAATAAATTAGTGAATTTAGTTAAAAAAAATATATATATATATATATATATATATGTATATTTAAACTGAAATTTATTTTAATAATAATTTTTTTTTTTCAATTATATATACATTCAATAGAAAAAAGTAATTACAACTAAAAATAATTCAAGTTTATCAATTAAACCAATAATAATATTATTAATATCATCTGCTTTATGGTATATAAATATAAATTATTAATTTGTTTAAAAAAAAAAAAAAATGCTGTAATTCATAAAAAATTAAAATAAAATTTTTTTTTTTTTTTTTTTTTTTTTTTTTATTTTATTTTATTTTTCTTTCTCTCTTAATTTTTTTTTTTTTTTTTTTTTTACTTTTCTGTAATTATTGATAAAAATTAAAATTTAAAATCAAAGGACATTATACGGGTAATTATATTATTATTATCATTATCATTATTATTATTATTTTAATTTTTAATAAAATAACACATTATTATTATAATTATAAAAAATTATTATTTTTATTAATTAAAAATACATTTATATTAAACTATTTAATTTTAAAGATATGTTATAAAAGATAATTTTGTTTGTATTCCAAATGGTTTAGGATGCTTATTAGCTGTTGTACAACTTTTAATATATAAACTTTATTCAAAAAGAGAATATAGTCTTCCACAAAATACTATTCAAATGACACCATTTCATATGAAAAATTAAATAATTTATAATAGAATAAAATAAATTGAAAAAAAAAAAAAAAAAAAAAAAAAAAAAGAAAAAAGAAACTTTTTTATTTATTTATTTTTTTAATATTATAAATATATAAATATATTTATTTATATTATTTATAAATAATAAATTAGCATGAAATTAAAATATCTAACTTGTTTTTTATTATAAAAATATCTTTTCATTCTTTTTTTTTTTTTTTTTTTTTTTTTTTTTTTTTATTTTTTATTAATATTATTATTATTAAATAAAAATATACCAAAATATATATTACATATAATAAATTTAAGAAAACAAAACAAAATAAAATAAATAATAGAAAAAGATGAAAATAAAAATAAAATAAGAATAAATTAAAATATATATATATATATATATTAATTTTAATAATAAGATTAAAAAGAAATTTTTTTTTTTTTTTTTTATTTTATTATTTATTTATATATATTTTTATTTTATTTTATTATTTATATATTATTAATAATATTTCTTTTTATAAATTTTATGTATAATTTATAATAATAATAATAATAATAATAATAATATTATTATTATTATTATTATTATTATTATTAAATATTATTAATTATAAAATTATTTTTTAGTATTATTATTTATTTTTGTATAAAATTTAATATTCCATTTGTTATTGTAATAATAAAAATTATATATATTACCTCATAATTTTAAAGACATAATCTATAGAAAAAAGATTTTAAAATTTATTATTATGGTGACTGACAATTTAACTTTTTTTAAAAATAAAAATTTAATTAAATTTTATAATCGAAATTAATAGATTTATAATTCAATTATAATTCACATGATATATTATTTGCCACAATCATTAATTATAATTTATAAAATTTTAAATATTAATTTAAAGATTTTTTTTTTATATTTAATTCAAATTTTTAATTTTAATTTTTTTTTTAATAATAATAATAAAAAAAAAAAAAAAAAAAAAAAAAATAAAAAATATTTCAATAATGAATTTCAATTGATTGATAAATATTAATTAATAAGTACAATATAAATTTTTTTAAAAATGGTAATTGGTTATGACCCAACAAAAAATAATGATTATAAAAAAGCCTTTTGTACAGAATTAATTGATTTAAAGTATAATGACATTGAAGAAATTCTTTTCGCTAAAGATGAAACTATATATTATCCATTGGTTATAACGTAGATTTCAAATTTTATAAAAAATATTAAATTCAATATATATATATATGTATTTATATTTTTTTTCCCAACTAAAATATTTTAATTTTTATAATAAAATTTTTATTTATGTTTTAAATTTTAACAATTAAAAAAAAAAAAAAAAAAAAGATATTATGAATTACACAATGGAAATAGTTTGTTAGGTATATTAATAATGCTAAGTAAAATTTATTATATATATAATTTAAAATTTGAAATTCATGAAATTAAATTCAAAGTATAAATTTTTTTCAATAAAAAGGAAATCTTTTACTTCATTTTCCAGAAACAATGCTTCAATTATTTAATGAAGCTTTAATTGATGTCCAAGTAAATATAAATTTTCACACATTTTAAAATTCTTAAAAAATAAAAATAAAATAAAATAAAAAAAAAAAAAAAAAAGAAAAAGATGAAATTAAATAAAATCTAAAATTAATATAATTATAATTAATGCAGAATGATATTATTGAAAGACATCCAATGGCATCAGAAATGACAAGAAAATATAATTGTAGAATTAGAATTGCAAGGTATTTTTATATTTTTAAAATATTTTTAAAAAATTTTATTTTATTATTAATATAATTATAATTATTATATTATTATATATTAAATATATATCAATGAAATTTTATTAATGTAATATGTATATATTAAAGATTACCAAGTGCATTATGTTATAGAACATTACCACGTTCATTCGAAACTGGTATGTTTTTATCTATTTCAGGAACTGTAGTAAGAACAGGACCTCGTAAAGTTTCAGAACAAGAACAAATTTATCAATGTACAAAATGTAAAGGTCAATTTACGATGAGAGCTGACCGTGAACAATATTACTGTATACCCGAACCAAAAACATGTAAAGCGATAAGTTTGATGCCTTGTGATTCAACAAAATTTAAAAAGATATCTAGTGAACAAGGTAAAATCATAATATTTAAAAAATGAAAAAAGTTTATAACTTTTTTTTATTTTTTTTTTTTATAGTATATTATATATATAATATTATATATATATAAAAAAAAAAATTATATATGTATATTCGTTTTAATTTTTTTTTATTTTATTTTAATTATTATGTTATAAATATCAAATGAATATTTTTTTTTTTTTTTTTTTTTTTTTTTTTCTTTTTTTTTAATTTTCAAATTTATTATAATAATATAGCCAGCTCAGAAACTTGTAACGATTTTCAAGAAATAAAAATTCAAGAAGATATTAATGCCTTAGCTTTTGGAAGAATATCCTTTATATAATAATAATAATAATAATAATATTATTATTATTATTATCATTATTATTAAAATTAATTAAGTTATTTTTGTTATAAATTATGTTAAAACAGAATAACACCTTAACCTATATTGCCATTATTTTATTTTTATTATTATACATCCCTCGATCAATCATTGTATTATGTGAAGATGATTTAGTTGATCAATGTGCAGCCGGTGATGCCGTTGAAATTACGTAAATTTTTAAAAATTTTTTTTTTTTTTTATAAATTTTTATTTATTACATGAATTGTTAAATAATAAATACATATTATTATTATTATTATTATTATTTTTTTTTTTTTTTTTTTTTTTTTTTTTTTTTATAAATATATATATATATGTATTTAGTGGAATTATTTTAAGAAGATGGAAGCCATTTGAAAAAGGTCAACGATGTGATATAGAAATTGTTATGTGGGCAAATTATATTTATGTAAAAAATGAAGATAGATTTTTTGATACCAATATTGAAGATGAAAAGAAAAAAGATTTTGAAAAATTCTGGGAACATTATAAGGATAATGTAATGGCAGGTATGAAAATTAAAAATTATAAAGTTTTTTTTTTTTTTTTTATTATTATTAATATAATTCAATTTTAAATTCAATAAATTTTAAATAACAATTTTTTTTTTTTATGAAAAAAATCATTATTTACTTGTTTATTTATTTATTTATTTATTTATAATAGGAAGAAACCGTATTATCTCAAGCTTTTGTCCATTTATTTATGGTGCTTATCCAATTAAACTTTCAATTATCTTAATGTTATTAGGTGGGGTGGCAAAGTCTGAAGCTGGTATTAAAGTTAGAGGAGAAATTCATATTTTATTAGTCGGTGATCCAGGTAAATTTAATAATATTTAATTTTTTAAAAATATTTATTTGAATATAAAAATACTTTAAATATTATTTTATATATAATTTAAAAAATTGTTTTTTATATAATAATAATATTGATATTTTTTTTTTTTTTTTTTGTTATTTTTGTTATTATTTTTATTATTATTATTATTATTATTAATATTATTATTATTATTATTATTATTATTATTTGTATTATAGGTACTGGTAAATCACAGTTTCTTCGTTATGCTGCACGATTATCTCCTAGAGCAGTATTAACCACTGGTGTTGGTACAACCAATGCTGGTTTAACCGTAACAGCTGTAAAAGATTCAGGAGAATGGCATTTAGAAGCGGGTGCCTTAGTATTAGCTGATCGAGGAATATGCTGTATTGATGAATTTGGTGGTATTAAGGAAAATGATAAAACAGCTATTCATGAAGCAATGGAACAACAAGTAAATATATATATATATATATATATATTAAAATTTAAAAAATTATAATATTTTTTGTTTTTTAAATAAATAATAAATAAAAAACCAAAAACAAAAATAAAAATAAAAAAAAAAATAAAAAAAAAAAAATAAAAAAAATTTCCAATTGTGCTAATATATATATATTTATATATTTATTGGATTAAAAAAATAAGACACTTAGTGTTGCAAAAGCCGGTTTAATTTGTAAATTAAATACTAGATGTTCTATATTAGCAGCCACGAACCCAAAAGGAAAATATGATCCAGAGCAAAATGTTTCAATTAACATTGCTTTAGGTAGTCCATTATTAAGTAGATTTGATGTTGTATTTATTTTACTTGATAAACAAGATAAAGATTGGGATAAGTAAGAATCAATATAAATATAAATAATTATAAATATATATATATATATATATATTATTTTATTTTATTTTATAATATTTTAAATTAATATTATTATCATAAATTTAAAAATATAAATTATAGAAAAGTGTCTAGTTTTGTTATTAAAGAAAATTCATTAAGATCAAAAAAAAAGACATTTATTGCATCTCAAAGTAAAAAGGATTATACTTCAAACCTTATTACTGATTATTGGAAAATTGAAGATTTACAGGCATATATTCTTTGTGCAAAGACATATACTCCTAAAATGACAAGAGAAGCTCAATTAGTATTATCAAAATATTATCAATTGCAGAGACAATCAGATATAAGAAATGCTGCTAGAACAACTGTAATTTAGAATATATAAATATATAAATATATAAACATATATTATTTATTCTACTAAACTAAATTAATATATATTAATTATAAAATATATAATATATTATAATTTATAATATATTTTAAAAAGATTCGTCTTTTGGAAAGTTTAATCAGATTATCACAGGCTCATGTATATATATATAATTATATATTTTTATAAATGATTATTAAAATAAATTCTAATTTATTTTACTAATAATTTTTATTTCTTTATTAAAATAATTTATGAAAAAAATAAAATAAAATTAAAAAAAAAAAAAAAAAAATTTATATTAGGCAAAGCTAATGTTTAGAGATTTGGTACTTGTTCAAGATGCTGTAAATATCTTTTATAATTAAATATATAATTATAAATAATAATAAACAATATTTCATTTAAAATAAATATATTTTTTTTAAAAAATACTATTTTAAAATATAATATTAAAATATCATATTAAATTATATTTTATTAATAATTATATTGGTTCTCGGAAATCAAAATTTTTTATAGATTGTAGTAATATCGATTATTGAAATATCTATGCAATCTTCCTCTATATTTGGTGATGTATTATGTACATTGCATTCTATATTTCCAGATGATCCTATGAGAGATTATTACGAAAAAGGTAGTTTAAAATTAAAATATAATTAAATTTTGGTATTAAATTAAATTAAATTGTTTTAAATTAAATATATATATATAATATAATTAATTTATAAAATAATATTTTAAATATTCTAAAATAATTGATAATTTTGATATATTATAAATGAATATAGAATATATAATATTAGACAAGCTTCAATTATTGGATTTATATACTGGACCTGAAATTGATATAAAACAAAATATTAAAACTAATTCACCAAAACAACAAACATCACAGCCACCAACACAACAACATTTATCACAATATTTCTCATCTGATGCCCAACAACAATCCCCCGAAAAAAACGAAAAAAACGATAAAATAGAAACTAATTCAGAACCTAAACCTAATGAAATACCCACAAAAAAAGCAAAGAATAATAAAAAAAAGAATGACACAAGTAAATCACCTAAAAAGAGGTCAAAAACTTCAAAAAAGAAGAAAAATGAAATGGAAAATGAAGATAATGAAGAAAATGATATACCAAATGATTATAATAATGATAATTGGGAAGATGAATTAGAATCCTCAAGTATATTAATTTCACCATCATATGAAAATGGAGAAGAAAAATCAATTTCAAATTCACAAAATTCCATACTAACATCATTAACAAAGGGAGAATCATCTACAAACAAAGAATCAGATC
This sequence comes from Neocallimastix lanati (nom. inval.), assembly GCA_016946835.1. Classification (NCBI taxonomy): domain Eukaryota; kingdom Fungi; phylum Neocallimastigomycota; class Neocallimastigomycetes; order Neocallimastigales; family Neocallimastigaceae; genus Neocallimastix; species Neocallimastix lanati (nom. inval.). The sequence goes on from JACVTC010000131.1 coordinate 114,888, forward strand.
AAGAAAATAATAACAAAAGTAAAGATGAAAATAATAAAGATGAAAATAGCAAATCTAATTTAAGTTTAAAGTTTTCAAATAAGTTAAAAAACTTCATGTATACCAAAAAATCAACTGAATCTAATCAAAATAAACCAGTCTTAAAAAATGAAATATCTAATCTATCTGAAAAAATAGAGATAAGTAATAGTAGTAACTATAATGTAAATAATAATCAATTGTATGAAGATACCGATAAACTTAATGAAGAAAATTCTGATATACCAGATGATGATGATGAAGATCTTAATGATCTTGAACTAGATTATGATTTTGAACTTTCAGGATCTATAAATTCAATTAATAATAAGAAAAGAAAATTTATATGGGATTGAATAACTCCTTTTTTTTTAAAAAAAGTTAATAATGTTATTATAACTATTACCACAAATTCTTTATTTGAAAAAAAAAAAAAAAAAAAAAAAAAAAAAAAAAAAAAAAAAAAAAAAAAACAATTTTGGATCTCTATAAAAGATTTATATTTATATATATAATTATATGATTAAATGATAGTTATTTATCTATTCTATTTATCTATATATTTATTTATTTATTTATCTATTTTTTATTTTTTATTTTTATATTTTTTAATTTTAATTTCTTATTTTTTTTTTTTTTTTTTTTTTAATTTTTTCATTCCTCTTTATAAAATTCTATCAACTTTACATGTAATAAATATAAAATATACGTTCATAGGGCAAACATTAAATTATACTAATAATATTAAAATGAATTTAGAACAAAATAAATTAATATTGGTTTTACATTAATAAAATGTACATGTAAGGGACTAATTAAGTTTAACCACAAAAATTAGTATAAATACAAAGTAAATTTTAATAAAATATAATAACAGAATTAATTGCTTTAATAGTAATTAAATAAAGTTAAGTAAATTTACTTTAAATAAAATGATAGATTTAAGAGACTCAAGACTCGAAAAGAAGAAGAAATGACCGAATTAAATTTACCTGAAAAAGAAAAATTACAAAGTTCCCATAAATTACTCCGGTATGGTATACAACAACATTAGAACATATGATTATCTTAGGGGGGAGGGGGGCAAAGAAACTTGTTAAGTCAAGAATATAATAATATCAAAATAAATAAAAAAAAAAAAAAAAAAAAAAATATTGCAGAAGAAACTGAATTTTGAAGATATTTTCAACTCCTTACTACCCTAAAAATGTAAGAATCGCTGAACGATTCAACCAAACAATCTCTCCATAGTATGAGTCTTCGAACGTACCACATTGTAAATGAGATCATTCATTTTATCTTTTATCATAGATAATAATTATTTTATAATTAAATTTATTATAAATAATTCTTAACCAATCAGATCTATATCAATGAAATTTTCTTATTATAAAAATATTGTAATTTGAAATTAGATTAACGATTTTGAGGTTTCATTAACAATTAAATATTCAATAAATAAATAAATAAATATTTTGTAAAAAATAAATAATAAAATTGTTTAATGGTATTTTGATAATTATAAAGTGTTTTTTTTTTTTTTTTTTCTAGTTTTTGTGTTTATTTGTTTATTTAATGTTAATACTCCAACATGATGATTAACCAAATTCGTAACACACCATACTATAACATTATTCAAATAAAAAAAAAAAAAATTCGAAATTCAAACCTAATTCTATAAAAGGAATATTTCATGGAATAAAATTTGGTACTACTCGCTTTATTATCATTGATATAAATGATCGGAAACTTTATTTAGTTAGAGAAGTAATATTTCAAGAAGACTCAAAGAATCATACTGTTACCAATATAAAACAGAACAAAATAATAGTTATATAAATTTCATTACTAAAATTTTTATATATAATAAATCAAATTACACCTATAAACAATACTATTAAAATTCACTATGAATAATCCTTAAGTAAAAACATTAAAGAAAAACATAAATGAAAATAAAAAATTATATGACAAGTCAAATTCATATAAGACAATAAATTCTTCACCTCAATTGAAAAGACCTAGTAATAAATTTGACAATGATAATAAAAGAATAAATTATAATTATAATAAATCAGTAAATCACTTTTGTAAGTAAGAATCTAATCAAAAAACTAACACCCCATGCCCATTTAATTTTACTAAAAATAATAATCTTTTTGATTCTACCACTTATAAAAGTGCGATAGGTAAATGAGCCAGGCCAGATATATCTTTTGCAGTTCATAAAGAGACAAGACATTCTGATAATCTTACTTACTAGGACTGGTTCTCTATAATTAATTTTTTTAAATGTCTTAAAAATACTAAAAATTAAAAAAAAAAAAATTATATAATAATATTGGTTTTTTCATGCTTATACTGATGCAAATTTTGCCCGGGAACAGAGAAGATCAAAAAACTATATCTGTACACATTTTCTTATTAGGCAATTCTCCTTTTCATGCTTATACTGATGCAAATTTTGCCCGGGAACAGAGAAGATCAAAAAACTATATCTGTACACATTTTCTTATTAGGCAATTCTCCTATCATCTAGTACTCTAAGAAGCAAAGCATCGTGTCCATTTCTGCCACAGAATTTCAATATAATAGAACATCCGAATACCAGAAAAAAAGTGCTGTAGTTTCAAAACATAATTTTTGAATTATTTAATTATAAATCGAAAATTACAATATTCACAAACAACAAATCCCGTAAAATCGCAATATAAAATGATGAAATAACCACAAAATTAAAACACATTGCAATAAAACATAACTTTAACAGAGATAAAATAAAAAATGATAAAATTAAATTAATATACAAAAAACTCTAATTAAATGTCAGCAGATGCACTCACAAAAGACATAAATGAGTCCAAAATGAAACAATTTATTGATAAAATCATTTCAAAATAATCATTTAAATAATACATAACTATCATTAGTATAATATTAGTTTAAGGGGGAATGTTTGAAGAACATACGTTTAAATTATATTAATAATATTAAGATGTCTAGAACAAAATAAATTAACCAAAATAATCACATTATATGTTTCACATTAATTAAATGTACATGTAAGGGGCTGCTTAAGTTGAGCTATAAAAATCAGTATAATTGAGAGTAATTTTTGGTAAAAATAAAATAATAAAAATAATTACTTTAAAAGTAACAAAATAAGTATAATAAATATATTTACTTTAAAGAAAACAATAATTATAATAAATATATTCCTTATATAGAAAAATAAATTATACCAAATGTATATCTATAAAAAATTTTTTTTTAAAATAAAAAATTATATAAATATATATATATAACATTTTTATTTTCTTGTGTAACCAAGTTAAAGTTATAATTATTTACTAAAAATAAATATATTAAATATATAAATATTTTCGGAGAATATTTTATGTAATATATATAATGTAAAATTTCTTATATAAAAAAAAAAAATTTTTTTATATTTTATTATAATTTTTTTTTTATAAAAAAAAAAATTATTTTTTCATCTATAAAAATCTCTAAAATTATCCGTATATTTCCTATTAATAAAAATTTTTTTTAAATATTTTTTATAATTTTAATATTAATTATTAAAATTATTTTCAATATTTAAATATTATTTATGGTTATTATTAAAAAAAAAATTAATAAATTAAATTTATTTCAATGATATTCGATAAATATAGTATTAATTTAAATTTATTCAAGAACTTATTTTAATTATTATATATATATAAAAAGTAAAAAGGAAGAAAAAAAAAATTAAAAAAGATACTTTGCAATATTTAATTTTATTAATTTATTATACCGAAGAAAAAAAGATAATATAATATATATATATAAAAAGAGTGAATAAAAAAATAAAAAAAAAAAAATAATAGAATATAATAAATACTTTGTAAAAATATAAAAAAATGAATCTAAATAAAATACAAAATAAAAAAATTATAAGTCTTAAAAAGCCTCCTAGTCAAAAGGTTCTAAATCCTGAATTTGAACAATTTCAAAAACAAACCACTGTTAGGGGTTATTATCAACCTTCTGGATCTCACAAAAAGTAAAAATTTACAATTATCATTTACTTATATTATAAATAATTTTTTTTTAATAATAAATTAATAAATAAGAAATACATTATATATTCCTTAAAGAATTAAATTTATTATTTTTTTATTCAAAAAAATAAAAAAAATTAATAAATACTTAAAAAAATAAAAAAAAAAAATGATATATATTTATGTATATATAAAGGTCTTTAATTAAGGACATTTGTGAAGAAATGTTAATCAATGGAAATATTGATTCATATGTTAATTTTTTCTATCTAACACATAAAACTGAAAATCCAAATGAATCAAAAGATAAAAAAATTAGTCCATATAAAACTGAAGAAAATGATGATAGTGAGACGGAGGAAAGAAAATATTTTGAAGTCGAGACATGTACTGAAAATAGATTAAAGGAAAGTAAAATTGATAAAAATAAAGATAATTTATTAAACACGGATAATTTATTTAATTTTAATACTTTATTCGTTAATATTGAAGAATGCGAAAGAAATGGTAAGGGTCATTAAAATTAATTATTATTATTATTTTTTAAATTATATATAAATTTTTTTAATATAATTATTATTGAAATAAATGTATAATCATTGAAATTGTTTAAAAATATTAATAAATTCATGTATTTTTAAAAACTATTTAATTATAAAATAAATAATATTAATAATGAAAAAACAAAATATTAAAAAAAAAAAAAAAAAAATTACAATTAAAGGTAATTTACTGGAAGGATATAGTGCTAAAAAAAATTTAGCGGAATATTTTGGTAGATTAAATAATTGGGATGAAGCAATTAATTATTATCAAAAAGCCTATGATTCGATTATGCTTCTTAAAAATAAAGTTGAATTACGTTTAGAAGCTATTTATAATATTGGTCGGGCATATGAAAAAAATAGTAATTATTTTATTTTTTTTTTTTACTATCAATAAATATTTATTTATTACTAATTAAGATATAATTAATCGTTATTTACGAAATATGTATAAATTTATATTAAATTATGATAAATTTATATTAAATATTATTATAAATAATTAAAATAATTTCAAATTTTAAATATGTTATAATAATAACAAAATTTTGTATTTATATATAAAAAGATCAAATTGTAAAAGCATTAGCATATTATACAAAATGTAGAGAAGTAACTTTAAAAGAAAATCATAAAGATTATGAATTAATGTCATCAAAAAAAATTGTAAAACTTAGATTAATTATAGCTAATAAAGTAATATATTTATATATGAAAATAAATATCTATATCTATTATTATCTATCAATATATTTTTATTAAAAAAAATTATAAAAAAAAAAAAATTAAAGTAAATTTTTAATATTTTTTATAAAAAAACAAAAAATTAAAATTTTCTTATTTATATATATTGGACAAAAATAAAATTAGTTGGATAAGAAAAAGAAATATGAAAAAGAAATTGAACATTATAAGAAATGCATCAATATTATTAAAGAAAGTTATAATGATAAAGATGAAATCAATACAATATCATTCAGATTAGGAACAGCATATTATAAAAATAATAATTTGGATAAAGCAATAACTGTATATATATGATTTCTTGATATATTAATATATTATTCTTTATATACATTTCATATAAATAAAAACCTTATTAAAATATTTTATATAAAATTTTAAAAAAAAATCCAAATGTATACATAATTATTGTAGCTGTTCGATCAATTTATTAATAATAGTGATGATTCTAGTAAAAACATGGCAAATAAAAGATTAGCTCATGCTTCAATTGCAGATTGTTATGTTAGGTACATATAAATTTATAATTATAAATATGTATATATATGTATATGTATATATATGTAAATATTTATAATTCTTTTACCATAACTCAATATAAGTAATTTTCAATATTTATATTTATAATAATAATAATAATTTTCTTAAACTTATATTTTAATATATAGTAAAGATGATTTGGATAAAGCTATTGAACATTTAGAAAAATTCATTTCATTTAATACTAAAGATATTAAACAAAAGAATGCCCAAATTAATGCTTTAAATAAACTTGGTATCATATATAATAAAAGAGGAGAATATAAAAAGGCTGTAGTTTGTTTTGAAAAGCATTTCCAATTATTAAATACAATAAAAGAAGAAGTTGAAAATAATACAAATAATAATACAAATAAACTAGAAAGACATAATTCCAAAAGACCATCAATTATGGGATATCCTGGTACCATGCAAGAACAATTAATGAAAGAAAATGAAAGAATAGAAGAAGAAAATCATTTAAAGTTTAAAAAAGAATTAGATAGAAGTATGAATCCACTTTTTAGTAGTGACAGCCAATCAAGTCTTTCCAGTGAAAAAGATAGTATACCTATTAAAGGTGTAATAGAAAATAGTAAAAAGTTTAATGAAGCATTAATTCAAATGGGCGTAGCTAAGGCGGATAATGAACTTGAGAGATTCTTTACATGGATACAAAAATCAGATACCTCATCTCTTAAATCACTTCTTCAATGGAAAGCAAATCGAAGTATTGTAGAATTTGGAGATGAAAGTGATGATATTTTAATTAATTCTGAAAAAGATACTGAAGATTTGCTTAGAAATAAAAATGCTAGCTCCTATAAAATAATGGATAGTAATATTGAAGCAGATAATGAAAATAATGAAAGTAATAATGAAAATAACAATGAAACTAATAGTAGAAATAATATTGAAAGTACTAATGAAAATAATAATGATAATACTAATGAAAATAGCAATGAAAATAATGAAAATAACAAAGAAAATAATGAAATTAAGAATGATAATAATGAAAATGAAAATGAAAGCATCAATAATTCTAACGAAAGTGAAAAAAATGATACTAATATTAATAATAACAATGAAAATACTAATAATATTGTCAATGAAATTATAAATGAAAACGAAAATAACAATATAAATGAACAGATTCAGAAGGAATCATAAAAAATAATTTAAATTAAAAAAAATAAATATATACATATAATTAGATATAAATATATCATTATTATCATTAATTTCTTAATTATTTAGCCTAATCATTAATTTTTTTTCTTTTTTTTTTATATATAAAAAAAAGATTTATTATTATTTTAATTTTTTTAAAACTTTTATATTTCACAAAATATTAAAATTTTAAAATTAAATTTTGTATGAACAATATTTTAAAAATTTATTAAATAATAAAATAGTTTATCAATTAAATATATATATATTTCCTTTTATATATATATATATATATAATTTATTTATTTATTTTTATTTTATTTTATTTTATTTTATTTTATTTTATTTTATTTTATTCAATCTGTACTTTATATTTATATTTCTACTATTTATTTTATTTTATTTTATTTTATTTTATTTAATTATTTTTTTATACTATTATTTACGAATATTAAAAAAAATGGAATTTGATCGTATTAAAAAAAATAATACATATATTTATATTTTTTTTAAAAATAAATATAAATGATGTAATTGTAACGTTGAGAATTTACAATGATTTATTAATTTAATTAGTAGACATTAAAAAAAAGTTAATAAAAGCTTCTATAATTATAAACAGACTTTAATAATTACTAAATAGAAATTAGGAAAAATATATATATATATATTTTTTAAAACAACAATATTTTTTATTCCTGGATTTATAATATAAAAAAAAGTACTTAATATAATTATAATACTTAGATTACAAATATTAATTTATAAATACTCAACACAGGCCTGTTTTTATTTTTTATTTTTTTACTTTATATTTTATTTATTTAAAAAAGATATTAGAATAAAAAGATTTCATAAATTTTATATATTAATATTAAAAAATTTCATAATGAATTTCGAATACGATTGGTTCTCCAGGTCGTCCCATTCAACAATGATAACTTTTTGTGGATTAATATTATCATTTGAATTTATATTTGAGTTTCTTCTTTTCTTTATCGTTTCTACGTCAGTATTCTAATTGTAGATCCGATGATATATAAATTAATTAAAGTGTAAAAATTAACCTATTACAATTAGCATGTCGGATATCTATTATTATTTAAATTCATATTTAATATATGAAGTCTAAAAAAAAAAAAAAAAAAAAAAAAAAAAATGAAAATTGTGAATATTCATGGTGAAGGAGTTAAAATCAAATTCATATTTCATAAGATTTACTAGCAAATTGCTGGTATTCATGTATAAAATTATTTTCCCAATATAATTTTCTAATTACTTCAGTATTCTTATGTTTATGTTCTATTAATCTTCATATAAAATGAATAATAATTAAAAAAATAAAATTATTAAAAATAAATATTTCAAAAAAAAATATAGCATAATAATAATAAATTGAAAATTTTAAAATAATTGAATTGATTTAAATGTTACTAAAATCGACTAAAAGGTTTCCAATACATTGGATGTATTTTTTTTTAAATAAAAATCATTTATTCTATTACTTTCAACTCATTAAAAAGAATAGATAAATGAAATATATTAAAAAATTCTAAATTTTATATTAACATCACAATTAATTATTATTAATAATTTAAATATTAAATATAAAAATAACTAAATTCAAAATTTAAACATATTATAATAAATAACTAATTAAATAATACGAAAAACATAGTAAAAATAAATACAATAAAATAGAGTATATTATATAATGGGCATATCGGTCGACTCATTACTAAAAATATTAATAGAAATAAAATAAACTAATTATGCAAATAAGATTTAAAAGTTAATTTGAGGAAATACATTTAATAATTCTAACATACAATAATTAGAATAATTAAATTTTTGAAAATAAAAATTAAAAATTAAATATATAAAATATAGTAAATTTTTTTCTAATTCATTTTCTTTGGTCATATAATAAAATTCAATATAAACTACTATATTAAAAAATTTTTGATACTTTATTTATTTATTTATTATTTATTTTTTGAATTGTAATAATTTTATTTTATATATATAATTATATATTTTTTTGTTTTGTTTTGCTTTGATAAACTTTTAGTCATCATCATCAAAGATATTAAAGATTGATAATGTATCTTATATAATCCTATATATCCCACCTATTATAAGAGAGGAACTGATTATTGTCGTCATGAACATATGATTTTTTGTATGAAATATTAATATTAGAATCCTCATTAGAATAAATATTGCAAGTGGAAGAATCCTTACTAAAAGAATTATTTAAAATTGAAGAACCTTTATTATTAATAGAATCCTTATTAACAGTAGAGTCCTCATTAGAATATTTATTCCAAATAGAAGATTCTCTTTAATAGATTAATCTATATTATAAGAACTATTGGAAATTGAAAAATCATTTTTAGCAGCTGAATCCTCAGTAGAAAAATTTTTATTACTAATTTAAAAATCTTTGTTAGTAGAATAGTAGAATTATTTTTTCATTAGTAATTAAATCCTTTTTAGAAGAAGAACCTCATCAGAACAATGCTTATTTGAAAAATAAGCCCACATTATTATATAATCATCTGAATCTTAATCTGAATCTAAATCTTCAATATAAATAGTAAAACTACTTAATTTTGGTTTATTCATTATATATTTTAAGTAATGACTTTCTCTAAACATTTCCAGCATCTTGTTTAACCTTTGAGATTTTTCAGGAGCTGCTATTACCACGATCACCAATAACAACTAATTTTTTGATATTTAAATCTTTATAATCAATAGTTCTTTTTCTAATAGAAGAAATACGTTCTCTAGTATTTAAACTATATAAATAAATTTATTATATGGTAAATTTTTGTAAGAATTGTATAATTAAAAAATTAATTTTGTATCTCTTTTGTTACATTCATTCATATTTACCAATTTCTTGTAGAATTTATCATACATATTATTTTGAACCATCTTTAATTTTATCTTTATTTTCTTTTTTGTCTTTTTATAAGGGATATGCTATAAATGGAAATACGATTAAATCAATTAATATTTAATGGAATTTCATATTATAATAATATATGGATATTCAACGCAAGAAAATAAAGAAGGTATCCTCTGCCAAGATGAGATAAATTCATTAATATGAAATATTTAAAATATCCAATTAAATATGCTAAATATGTATATTATACATATATCATATTAATATTATTTTACAATAATTTTATTCATATATATTTTATATTATCACCAAAAATATTAATTAATTAATAATATATTTAAATTTTATTTTAATATTATTGACATTATTATTATTTAGTACTATAAGCTATATATAACCCCTACTTATCTAGTATGAATAATATCCTTAATAAACTCAAGTAATTAAATGACTAAGTTAGTGAAAAGGTTAAGTACAATTACTCGTACAACTCACCACATCCAGAAATTATACAATAAACCAGCCTAGAACATTCAAAGACAAGTGGACTGAATATACGGAACACGTAAAGAAAACTGTTTCAAGGTTAAAATTCTTGAAAGAGATGAGAGAATATCATAAAAAGGCAATGCTAAATAATATATATGGAATAGGTAAAATTTGGTATCTTTTCATATGTGCTTTTTCTCCTATTATTGATTATTCATCACTTTAAATTTCAGGAAATCAAATAAACAAATCTAAAATTAAATCAAATAACATAAAATGTTATTATTATTGTAGCAAATAAAAGACATATGATTGTAAATATAGATCACCAAGTCATAAACAATAAAGGCAAATATTTTTAAATAATTCAAGTTGATTACTCCCAAAATGAGTGGGTAATAATTATAAAAAATAAAGGTGATCCTTTCAGAATATTTTTAATTTGGTATAATAAAATTAGAAACATTTTAAATAAAGAAATAGAAAATATAAAAAACGATATCGGAAAAGAATTTATTAATATAAATTTAAATAATTTTTTAAGTATGATGAAGTTAATTATACTGTCTATATAATATATAATAAAGAAACAAATAAAGTAGTTTAATTTTGTATTGTTGTTTTCTTTGAAAAAAAGCTTGCCAATATCATTGCTCCTTCCACTCTTTCAGATATATATGGTTATATTCCAAATGAAGAAATAGGAGAAAGTGAAGAAATCGAAGAAATAAACAAAGAATATTTATTAAATAAAATTCAAGATTATTAAAATATTTATAATAATGAAAAATCTTTCAAATTTATATCCTGGCAGTTAGTACTTGGGACTATAACACATAAAGTTTCTGAACAACAACATTCAAGATCAGAATAATTTTATTCCAACAAATATAATTGGTGCTCTACCAATAATTAATATACTACTATAATCCTAATTTAAATCAGAAGGATAATTTAAGTGCTTATATGAAAAATTTAAATTTAAAATTATATGATTTTAATTCAAATAATAAAAATAATTGGAATCATAATAACTATTTCCAAAATAAAACTAATAATTATTTTTTAGATATAAAATAATTATCGTAATAATAATAATAATAATGATAATATGTATATATATCAAAATTATAAATTATTAACAAATAAGAATGAAAATAATTTAGATTTAAATAAAGGAAATTTAAATGAAATTAATCAAAATGATTCATTTCAAAATTTTAAATCAGAAAAGGGATTAAAATATAAATTCAAGTTCAAGTGATTCAAATATCAATTCAAGTGATTCAAATATTAATTTATAGAATAACTCGAAATTAAGTAAATACGAAAAAGCAAAATATATGTACATAAATCAACGATAAAGGCAGAAACCAACGTCGAACTAAATAAAAACAAAAACCCTGATAAGAAATTTAGCATCATAAGTAATATGAAATATAGTAATGAAGGTAACTTTAACTTTAATGAAAATATTAAAAATAATAACAATAATATAAATTATAATAATTCACAAAATGAAATGTGAGCAATACAAAAGTAAATAATTTACATTATAACAATGATAATGTCAACCATTATAATAATTCAAAAAATGAAAATTAAATGAGTTACAACTCAATATACAGAATAACAACAATTTTCATATACATACACCTGATTCTCAGAAATATACACATAATAAATCGTACAGTAATATCGAACTACCACAAAATATAATTTAATACAGATATTACTATAGAAATGTATAAAGGAAAGTTCACAAAATTAAATGAAATTAATATTGTGGGAGTTAATAATGAAATAAATGATGAAATTAACAAATCATCTATAATAAATATTTAAAAGATAAAAATAAAAATGATGAAAATTATTATAAGAAATAAAACTAGTAAATAAAAGAACAAATAAAATTTATGCAGTTTATAAAAATAAAATAAATAAACTTTACAACAAGAAAATAAGTAAAACTAAAATATAAAATTAAAGGATGAACTTGAAACCATAAAATATTATAATATATTAATGTGAACCAATCTAATAACAAAATTAAACACATTAAAACAATTAAAATTAAAAACGGAAAAAACAAAAATAAATTATTTGAAAAACCATTAAATAAAGATTCAAAAATAATATCAGAAGAATTTATTATTTTAAAAATTTGTTAAGATACAGGATCAGAATCTGATAATGATTTAGAAAACCAGAAGATCATAACTATGAAATCATTTATACAAAATTTAAACACATTGATATAAAATATCATAGTACCAGGGAATTAATACAATAAAAATTTAAAATATATAAAATCAGATAATAATATAGAAAACGAATTTATCAAAATTTTGAATTCTTCTTAAATGAATCAATTCTGAGTTAACATTCTTATTTCTATTAACAATCTTAAACTTTAGGGAGAATGTTAGAAATAAAGTTCAACATTATATTATTAATATTTATATAGTTATTTAGTATAATAATAATGACCATTATTCACAATAAATTGTGAAATGTAAATTTGAGTCATATGACCATATCATAAAATCTATGTTAATATATTTATCATGGCCTTAATGTAATAATTTAGTGAAAGTTAATGAAAAGAGTATTTATTAATAATAAATAATAAATAATAAATAATAAATAATAAATAATAAATAATTGATTAATAAATTATAAAACAAATAAACAAATAAACAAGTATACAAATATATAAATAAATAAATAAATAAATAAATAAATAAATAAATAAATAAGCAAACAAACAAACAAACAAATATATATATATATATACACATAATATAAATAATTAAAAATTATCTATAATAAATTTATCAGAGTAACTATTGGAATTAATCAGTTAATAATAATAGGTAAATAATAATTGGAAATAATAATAATATTATTAATTATTTTTATTATTTTCTTCTGAAATGTTAATTATATTTGTTACAATTCTTTATGATTAACATTTCATAAGAAAATAATATAATAATTATAATAATTATATTTGTTACAATTCTTTATGATTATTATATAACAAAAATTTAAAGAATTCTGTTTTAAAAAGTCTATTTAAAATTTGGTTAAATATTGTATATATATAATAATAAATGATTTTATTAATTATAATAAAATCATTTATTATTATAAATTCATTTTCCTATATATTAATACGTTTAAAATTATGTTTTTTAAATATAAATTTTTAATTTAATAATATTAAAAAATACTTGCTAATATGTAACTATTAATAATAATAATAAAAAAAAAAAAAAAAAAAAAAAAAATTACCTTAATAACTCTATTTTATTTTTATTATTTTTTATGATTTGATGATTTTGAAATGTTTTATGTTTACTAATTAATCATTTATTCATTTTATTAATTATTATTATAAAAAATTGAATATAATTGTATACTGAATTGAGAAAAAAAAAAAAAGTTAAAATATAAAATAATTTATTATTTTCTTAATTATTATAATTTGAGATTTTGTGACACAATTTTGGGGAAAAGTTTTCAAATAATATTTAATAACTTACAATAAATAATGTTTATTTACAGGAAATGTTTATAAAATTTTAATTTTAAATTTCAAAAAACTAAAAAAGAAAAAAATAATGAAATATTTCCTGTCAATTCTTATTTATATATATTATATGAATATAAAATTTAATATTTATAAAAAAAAAAAAAAAATAGATTTCAAACAAATATAGAAATGTAATTTTATTTATTAGTTTGATATAATAAAAATAAAAATAAAATAAAAATAAAAATAAAAATAAATAAAAATAAAATCAAAATTAATAAAAAAAAATAAAAGAAAGAAAAAAAAAATTTTTCATTTTATTTTGCTATTTTGTTTTTAAAAAATATTTATATATATATAATTGTTTATATACAAATATATTAATAAATATACATACAAATTTTATATTTGAATATAGATCAAAACTATTAATATTATTAGTAAATAGTAAATAATATAAAATTATATATATATATTAATTAATATATAAATTATATTAATTTATCTTTATAAATATAAAATAAGGAAAAAAAAAAAAAAAAACTTTTAAATATTAGTATGTATATATAATTTTTTTTTTTTTTTTTTTTTTTTTTTTTTTTCTAAACATAAAGTTTGATTAATTATTTTATATTCTTTTTTAAAAAGGAATATTAATTTTTTTATTATAATAAACTTAAATAAAAGGGAGAATTAATCAAGTAAATGAATTGATATTCTCAATTAATAATGCTAAAAAAATTTTGAAAAATATTTCACTTTACAAAAATAAAATGAAGTCAGAAATACAAAATAATACATATACCGGAAATGAATATGAAGTAATTATATTAAAATATATTATTATCTTTACTATTAAAAATTTAAAATATTTTGATGCATGTACATGCATTTGAAATTCATTAAACGATTAAATCAATAAAATTAATTGAAAAATATATAATAAAATTCTTCTTATTTTTAATTGATTCAATTTAAAAACGAAATTTTTATAATATTTATCAAATAAAATCATAGTAATTTTATATATTTAATACTTGATAAATTAATATAATTATAAAATGTAACATAATACGTATATATATAATAATTCATAATCTAATTTTATTTAATTTGATATATATTGATATAAAAAAAATAATAAAAATAAAAAAAAAAAGGTAGAAACAATAAGAAATCGAAAAATTATAAATGTAAGTATATATATGTGTATATGTATATATATATATTTTTAAAAAAAAAATAAGCATTATATAACTGTTAATAATAATAATAAAGAAAAAATTTTACATTATATATATTATAATATATACATTTGAAATACTTTTAAGGGGGAGCTATATTATTTATTAAAGTGGAAAGGTTATGAAGAGAAATATAATACATGGGAGCCAGTTAGAAATTTAAATTGTCCAGAATTAATAAAAGAATACGAAAAACTAAAAGGTAATACAAATAAACGATGGAGACATCATAGTATAAAAAAAGAACAATTGATAGATATTCCAGAGGTTAAAATTTCTTATGATTCATATAAATTATCACCTAGTACTGAAAAAGGAAAGAAAAATGATAATATTTTAATAGATTTAAACAATGAATATAATGATAATAATGATACCAAATTTAGAGAAGATTCCAGTTCGTCGAATAATTCTAAAAATTTAACAAATAAAATTAGTAATAGTACAACTATAAATACTTTAAACATTATAGATATTGATAATTTAAACCAAGAAATATATGAAATACATAATTCAAATTCAAAAATTTCAGAAGAGAGTTTAAAATACAACAAACGAAAAACAAAGGATTTTAATTTTAGTACTAAAACTAAAAAGATAAAATCATATTCCAGAAAAGTAAGTTTAAATATATGATAAAGTAATTATACAATTGATTTAAATTTTATAATATTTAATTTTTATTTTACTTAATATAATTATTTTTAATAATATTATTACTATTATAAAATAATTAATTCTTTTTTTTTTATTTTTTTTTTTTTTGATAAAAAAAATTCTTTAATTAAAAAATATAATAAAAAAAAAATGCAATAATAAAAAAAGAAGGAAAGAAGAATAACAATAGAGGATGACGAAAAAAATATATTTCAAATTGAAACAAAAAAAAAAGGAAAAAGAAAAGTTATATCAATTAATAAAGAATATTCTAATAATGATTCCGAGGAAATGCACAATTTTAATAAATCATTATATAAAAAAATATATTACAAAAAATTATATAAAAAAAATAATGATATAACAAATGATCTAGTAATATTAAGACGAATAAAAAGAAACATGAAAAAATGGTTAGAAATTTTAAAAGATAGTCAATACGATAAAATATCAATACGTAATGATATTGATTTGGAAGGTCCTCCAGAAAATTTTAAATATATAAAATCGTGCGAATATGGTAAAGATGTTCCAAAACCAGAAGATATTACTGATTTTATTATTGGATGTGATTGTATTGGTACATGTGAAAATGATTTCTTATGCTCTTGTTCAGTAAGAGATTGTTTGGATGTTCCTATTTCGTTTTCATATAATAAAGAAGGAGAGGTATATAATACATAATATGCAATTAAAAATTATTAATTTAAAGAGATATGAATATTATTTATTTATTTATTTATTTATTTATTTATTATTTATTATTTATTATTTATTATTTATTATTATTAAAAGGTTTTAATTACAAGAACAAATATTATTCATGAATGTAATCTTAAATGTTTTTGCGGACCGGATTGTCCTAATAGAGTCATTCAAAAAAATGATATTAAAAAATTAGAAATTTTCAAAACAAAGGATAAGGGATGGGGTGTACGAGCAAAGGAATTTATTAAAAAATCAACATTTGTTGCAGAATATACAGGAGAAATTATTAAAACTAGTAGTGTAAGCGAACGTATAAAAAAAGATCCTGAAAGATCACATTATATTTTTGATATAGATATATTAGGTGATCCGGAATATTCTATTGATGCATATGAGAAGGGCAATATATCTCATTTTATTAATCATTCTTGTGATCCAAATTTAGAAGTATATTGTGCTCAATGTGATTATTATGAAATGAATATATTTCGAATTGCTTTTTTTGCCAAAAGAGATATTGAAATAGACGAAGAATTAACTTTTGACTATATTGGTGTAGATAAACCGTATGGTGTGTTAAAAGATGAACTATTAACTATCAATTCACTGTCTTCTTCATCTGATTCATCGGCATCTTCTATTGTATTTACGCCACCTGGAGAAATAATACCATTTATTAGTCATGAAAATTACGAAAAACCAAAAAGTAACATTATTATTGATCTTAGTGGTGATGAAAACTTTACTTATAAAGGTTATTATTATGGTCGTAGTAGTAATTGTAATTATGATTTTTTTTTTATATTATAATACTCGTAATAGTAATTATGGAATAATTTTAATTTAGAAAAAATATATATATAAGTATTATTTTAATAATATGTTAATATTTTTTTTTTATTTATAAATAATATAAAAATATTAGATGATGATAATAATGATAGTGATCAATCCTATTCAAATAATAAATTTAAAACAAGATCTCAATCAAAAGGAACGAAATCTTCAAATAAAAATAGTAGTTCTTCTTCGCGAAATAAATCATCCTCAAAAAAACTTATTAAAACACTTAAAGAAAAGGAAGAAGAAAAAAAGGTTTTTGTTGTATGTCACTGTGGAAGTGCTAATTGCAGAGGATTTGTTTATAAATAAATAAATAAATAAATAAATAAATAAAAAAAAAAAAAAAAAAAAGGAAATAAACAAATATAAATATATATACATTTAATATAATAATAATAATAATAATAATAGTAATAATAATAATAATAATAATAGTAATAATAATAATAATAATTAGAAGGAACAATAATAATAAGAAGTAGTAATATCACTATTTAATATAATAATCATCATATATTTTCATTCTTAAAATTATTAATATATTTTTTTTTATTCATATTAAATTAATATAGAAAGAGTACTAGTAATAATTAAATCAATTTATATTTAAATATTTTTATATTTTTATTTAAAATTTTATTTTTTAATTTTTATTTTTAATATTTTTTGATATATATATTTTTCCTTTAGAAACACTAAATATATTATAAAAATTTTGAAGTTTATACCAATAATTATTTAAAGTCATCATATTAAACTTTATATACATATATATGTATATCTTATAATTGAATTAAAAAAAAAAAAAAAAAAAAAAAAAAAAATTATTTATATAAATATAGATTAATAAATAATTAATAATCCTAAATAATATTTGGTGATTAATCAAATATAATTAACAAATATTATTGGGATTAATTAATTATAATTATTAAAGTAGTGTTAAATTCTATATTTATTTTTATCATTATGATTAAATATATTTATTCAAGTAAAAATAATTATACTTGATTTTTACATTTAACAACCTTCTCATACTTCTCTTAATTCAGAGAAATTTTTTAATTTTATGTTATTTGATTATAATTAACTATTTAAATAGTTTTTCTTATAATTTAAAGTATATAATAAGTTTTTATGTAAGATATTATATTAATAATTATATAATTATTAATATTTATAATACCTAATTGAAATATTTAATAACTACGTAAAAATAAATATAAAATAATAAAAATATATTTAAAACATTGATTCATGCTATAAATTTTATTATTTGTTATTCTATTAATAATAAATATTAATATTAAATAAGCCATTTACTAAAAACATTAAAAAATCATTAGATTTAAATTAGATTAATAACATTAATTTATGTTTGAATAATAAAATATATTTTATATCATAACATATTTAATTGTGTAATTTTCATTACCAATAATTTATAAACACGAAATTTGATAATATTATATAAATATTAACTAATATTATCATTAATAAATTGAATATTTGCAGTATTAAAATGTGTAATAATGAAGAAAATCTTAAATTATTTCTTTAAAATTTTCTGTAAAAGTATTTCTTTAAAATTTTCTGTAAAATTTCTTTTATCATAACTTTAAAATAATATTAAGCATAACTACATTGATACAAAGTTTAGTCATTTATAATTTTTAAAATAATAAACATTGTTAATTTAGAATGTAAGTTAGTTTAAATTTATAATAAATAAACTTTAAATTAATAAAGTTTATTTATTTATATAAATACTGATTAAGGATGGAAATATACTGAAATGAGAAATATCAATATAGTTTCTCACCTTAATCTATTATAATATAATAAATAAAAGAAAATAATTAAACTTATTAAATAAAATATTTAAATATCAAGCTTTATTAGGTATTTATTATAATCTAATCTTTAAAGGTAATCGGTAAACCTATACTAAAATTCTAATAAATCATATGAAATTTATATTATTAATTTTATAGGCCAATTAGTAACTTTTAATTATTATAATTATTATCTTCTAATTTTTATGGCTAATTAGTATCCTTTTTCAAAAGAACCATTTTATATTTACATTTGTACTAATTCTCAAATTGAAGTGATTCTCATATATACAATTATTTTTACTAAAGTATTTAACATTTCTAGAAATTAAAGCTTATATGAAAACTTTAAATAAAATATAACTTTATTACAATAATTATAATTTCATATTATTTAATAATTTTTAATCTAATTAACTATAATATATTTATTTATTAATATTTAAAGTTTTATTCAAGATTTAATTAATTTAATTTATTTATAATAATTGGAACATGTGATAAATATATGTATATCACGTGCATTTTCAAAATTATTATTAATCAAATCCCCAAAACGTTTGTGCTCTTTCCTCTAAGAATAATAAATCTTAAATTTGATTTCCTATCCATTAGTATCACCTGCGAAATCAAAATCAGAAATATTACATATATTTCTTTTTTTCATTGAATATTAGGTTGAAATATTTAGTTAAAGTGTTCGTATGGAGCAGATTACAATTACACAAAAAAAACAAAAACACTATCAATAATAATACACAAATGAAATTTGTTTTATTAAAAAAATTCTTTTATTAATCTCTTTATTAAAAAATTCTTTTTATTAGTTATTAACTGCAAAATAGTTAGTAACAACTACATTTTTTTTAATAAAATAATTTTACATGTATTTATTTCTTTTCTTAATTATATTATAATATACTATTTCTATTTATTTAAACATATATTCAGTATAAAATAAACAAAAACTAATCTAAAATTAAATAAAGTATTAAAAAACTAAAACTAATTCAATAAGCTTTTTATTCAATTTGTTTTGACTCAAATTGAATAAGTTCGTATTTCTTATTTAATTATTCTTTTATTATTAATACTATTAATTATATGCTACTATTTAATTTTTATGATTATTAAAATAAACTAAAATTAAAATAAACTAAAATTAAAATAAACTAAAATTATTAAAATTTTATTACTAAATTTTAAGTTATTTAGAAATTAATCTTATATTTTTAAATTTATATATTATAAAAAATATAAATTTATTATTGTAACGAAATCTTCAGTGTAATAATTTCATTATAATATTTATTATAACAAAATTATTAACTACAACCTGATACTAACATCAAGTTGAGAAAATAAGAAAACAATTAGAAAAAATAAAGAAAATTTTAACTTATCTTGACAAAGAAGAGTTTATTATAAACAAATATAATAAACAACACAAAATAAAAAGAACACTTATTGAAAATGTTGTAGATTTTATTTATTATTATTATATATTTATTTAATATTTGTTATATAATAATAACTCTTGATTTCTCAAAAATTTAGAGAAATCAATAGCTATTTATACGAAAAATTAAATAATAAAATTTTATAAATTTTATATAAAATAATAATTTAAAAGGTTTTCTAATCTTAACAATTATCTTATCTAGAAAAAGATTAGAAGAAAAAACTAGATAAGTTCTTTAAGGAAAAACCAATTTATTATTATAATAAATTAGAAAAAACCTTAAAGTCCGATAAAATTAATTTATATTTTAATAAGAAAATAAAAAACTTTAAAGTCCGTTAATTCAAATTTTAATTAAAAATAATAATTAAATAATTAATTCATTACTATAGAAATTAATAAAATTTATAATTAATTAAATAAATTAAATAAAATAAATGTATACTAAATAAATTTAAAGAAAAATTTTAATTAAATTAAAACTATAATTGAATGTACAAATACATATTAACTTGATAAATAATTACTAATTTAATGAATGAATGTATAAATTATATAATAGATAAATAATCAAATGTTAAGATTTTGATATAATTTATAGTTTAAATTTAAATAAAATAATATGTTCTATTAAAAAATATTCACTAAGTCGATATGTCTATATAGTAATATACTATATAGATATATAATAATAATAATAATAAATATTTAAATGTTTAGTTTAATAAAAATTTATTTATAATAAACTTTGATAATTAGAATTATCAAATTAATTTGATTTTAAATTTATTTATTTTATTTAATAATAAAATATCTATAATATATTACTATTAAGGTAATTTTACAATAACCTTGCAAAGAACATAAAAGATAGATTTTTACATCTTTCTTTTATACTTTGTAAGTTACATAATAATAATATTTAATTATATAAGATAGTAATAATGTAGTAATATAAATAATAATAAAAAATAAGGATAAATTTAATTATATAATTAATTTGAATAATTGAATTTAATATAGATATGTTGTAAACATATATAAAAACATAATATGCAATAATTTATAAGCAGTGGGTTTTAAATAATGGTAGTTTAGTAAATTTTATTAATAAAATTATAATATTCGTACAATTAAAAATAATAATTCTAATTCCTAAAAATTTACAAGAGAGTTCTTTATTTCAAATATAAATAATTTAATTTATTTATAAGAAATAGGTAATATATTAATTATATATTCTAATATATAGAAATATATAAATTTTATATGAAATAAAGTATTATAATTATAATTATAATAATACATATTGAAATAAAATAAAATAAAATAATTATTATCAAAAAGATATAAATTTAATATTTAATAATTATTATTAAATATACAAATATGTTACTACACATATTTGTTTTATATCAAATGTATCATTGAAATTAATTATTTATATAAACCTTATTTATTAATATTCTCAGAATTATTAGGCCTAAGATAACCCTTTAAATATTAAACAAGAATTTATATTAATTATTAATTATTTAAATATATATATTATTTATAATTAAATAAATAATATTTTTAATTATTGAAATGTAAATAACTGAAATTGAGATTTCAATTCAGTTATAATTTCAACATCAAATAAAGAAATTATAATTATTTAACAAATAATTATAGTTTCTTACATTCAGTTAGTGTAACAGATACATGGTAACTTCAAGCCTATCCAATGATGGTTCTTTGGTTACGTAACGTATCTCTAAACAGTTAGCAATTTCGGCTAATCAAATAAAATCTTTTGTTAATTTCGTACATAAATCTTATTATTTTTATAATTAATTATATAGTTAAATACTTAGTTAAATATATTTTATTTAGTGATTAGTAAACTAAGTTAAATTATTTACCAATCATAAAATTATTGACATGTATAAATAATAATTGAACTTGTAACTGTAACGCACTAGCGTTACTATTAACGTAAATTGTTGTTATAAATATTAATATTAATAAATACAATATAATTATTAAATAAAAATATATTACTCAGTGTAAGCCCAGTAACTGATAACGAATAGAGTTATAAAGTGCTGCGCTATATTCTAGTGTAATAGAAAATAATAGTTATAAAATAAAATTAATTCTAGTGTTTATTATTAACAACTCGAATAGAGAGGTGTTAAGTTATCTTAGTCTTTAAATTTAGTTATTATTCGTTATTTTAGTTAATAATAAACTTACCTTTTACAGTGTAAGTGTTGACTAATTAATTAGTCACACTTTACCAAATATAATATAAATATTATATTTATTTTTATTATTAATTAAGATTTAAATAATTTTACAATAAAATTAACACTTAATATTATTTAATATACTATAATTTTAATAATTTTTATTAAATAATAAAATAAAAATAATTATTAATTGATAAAATTAATTTTTTAACTAATTAATAATTAATTATTATGAAATATAAACAATATCTTTAATTAATAACCAATTTCTATTTAATATAAATAATTAATCATTTGATTTATCATTAACAATAATACGTTATTAATTATATTAAAACATTTAATATTAATATAATTAATATTAAATTAATATAAAATTAATTAATAATTATAAACTTAAAACATCATAATTGTAACGAAACTCATAACTAGTAAATTAGTAACTATGGTCAATGGTAAGTTACCATAACCATCGGGCTGAACCCTTAGGGTTCGATACCCACTCTTTCCAAATTTTAATAACTTTTTATTTATTATAACTAGGATATTAAAGAAATTACTAGTGTTTATCGGTTAAACAATTGAACCGATAGAACTAGAAAAATCTATTTTATTAATATTTTTTATCATTTTTTATCTAAGATTCATTTTCTAGAAAGAAAACTTGTTTTCTTTAATTTTCTTTAATTTTCTTTAATTTTCTTTTATTTCTAATAATTACTAATAACAACTGATAACTTAAAATAATTAATTTTCCTGAAAAACTATAAATAGGTGTAAAATTTCATAATAAAATATTTTTATTTGTGCTTTGATTAATTAATTTTAAAGTAATTTAAAATATTACAATGATTAATTAATAAAATAATAATTTATATTTTTACTAATAAAAAAAAACTTATTTTAATAAAACATATTTTGAATTACTTTAGTGTCGAGAACCTTTTGTGTAAAAAACCTTATAACAATCTTAAGTAACATTAAGATTTGTTACAATAATAAATAATTTCATAAAATATTGGTTAATTGCCAATATTAAATAATATTAAATAATATTAAATTATATTAAATAATAAATAATTAATTTATTTTATCTTTCAGGTTTTTTTTCATAATCTTTTTCCTGTAAGAATAACTTTTAAGATTATGAACAAAAAAAATTATAAATAACCTTGATTTTTTTATAAAATAAAAATCAAGAATTATTATTTAGAAAATAATATAATAAAATTTCTTAATAAACTCGAAATAATTTTTAACAATTATTGTTAAAATTAGATTGAATATTTAGGTAAGATTCTTACTATATCTTTCCTAGTTTGGGTTAAATTGGTCAGGTCAAGATGTTTTTATTAATTATAACAATCAATTAAATTTAAATAATAAATAACACACACAGAGTTTTATAATTAAGATTTCAATATTTAAGATTTATGTTTTATTAGAACTTTATTTAATTTATATTTTAATAATAAATTTTAACTAAGATTAATATAAAAAATTATTTATTGTTATAATTAATTCATTAACTTTATGTTAATACTTTAAATTAAATTAATAATCTTACAAAGAATTCAAAATATGGAATTTCAAATCCTTTTTATACTAAACTAAAATAATAATTAACAATATAATTAATTAATACATTTTAATCTTAATATATTCATACATGTATATAAACTATATAAAATACAATAATAAAATAATATTGATAAGAATCTTTTAATAAAATAACTATATAATTATTCATAAAACAATTTAATATTAAAACTAATTTAATAATCAAATATAAAATAAAATAATATAAATTATTAAAACTAATTAAAAATTCTCTTTCGGAAATCTTTAGAATGATAAAGAATTCCTTAGAATCTTTTAGAAAATAATTGAATAAAAATATATAATAATAAAATATAAAACTTATAAAACTTATTTAAAATATTATAAAACTATTACTAATAACTAATTCTGTATTTTTAATTAATAATAAAAATTAATAATATAATTTCCAAGTTAAGATATTTATCTAATATAAATTCCTTAATTAATAATTTAGGGTCTTAATTAAATAATTAAATTATATTTTTATATTTAAATATCTTTAAAGTCCAATATCTCATTATCTAGTTGTAAAGATATCTTTATATCTTTAATAAATTTATGTAATTCATTATTACATTAATTTATGTATGAAATTTTTTCCACGATATCTTGAATAAAATTATGTAATTTACATTAATTTATGAATTAAAGCATATTTCAATAAATTTATGTAAACGAAAAATCATACATCAAATTTACGTACATGAATTAAATACTTTAAATAATTATTTCTCCTTAAATTAATAATTGAAATTTAAAATTATAAATTAGAACTTAAATTGTTTAAATTTATATTTATTAAATATGAAATTAAATAATTTAGTCACAAAAAATTCGCCAAATTTGTTATTGTTAAATTTTTATTTATTTAAATAGTATAGTTTAATATTATTAATAGTTTTTAGCTTAATTTTAAATTAGTTAAAATATTTAAATAGTATAATAAAAAATAGTAATTAGAAAATTATACTATAATTAGTTTTAGTTTAAATATTTTATTATTTTAAAAAATTAATTATTATTAATATTTAAATTGAATATATGTAAATTAAATTAATTTAATATATTAGAATATAATTAAGAAAAAATATAAATATTGTAAATTTTCTTTAATCGAAAAAATGTAATTGTTATTTTTTATAATTTGATAGTTCATAACATAATAAGAACTATTTAATAAAAGATTTTTAATAAACCAAATATTTTTAATAAAAAGAATTTATTTTATAATAGTGTTTTTGTATTATTATAATCTGTTTTAACATAAAACACTTTATACTAGTTGTCTAATAAGGTTGATTTTAACATATGTTGTAGTTCTCGACCGTAGATTTCTAATGGATATAATTTTAGCGGGAAATCACGATATAATATTTCCATTATTTGTTGAGTTATCGTTGTTTTTCTTCATGTTATTTTTATTAAATCTTTAAGGGTTAAATTAAATTAAATTATCTTTAATAAATAAGTCCAAACCCTTTGGTTTCTAATTCTTTAATGTTTCTAATATTTATTTTTATAATTAAAATCGAATTAAAATAATTTTTTGTCAATAACTAAATTAAATTTCAATTGATCTAATAGTGAATTTTAACTTCAAATCCACTAGTATTCGTGACAATTATTGTTATTTTTATAAAAGTTAAGTATTAATTTTGTGTTATTACATACAGTGTAAGAAATTTAGATAAATTTATTATAAAATTTATCTATCTTTCTTATTAAATACATTAATTTAATACATTAAATTATTGTATTTATTTTAACCAATAATATTTATTTATTAATTTATATATATTTGATTCTCTTGAGTTCTCTTCGAGAAATCAAGAGTTATTATTTTAGAATTTTTATAATAAATAATAATTCAAATAAAATAATTAATTAATAAACAAAATCCTTTTTAATAAAACATATTTTATAAATATTTGTGTCTTTTATTCCTTTTGTGTTATTGTTTATTATAAACTTTCTATAATAAACTCTCTTTTATATTAAGTATAATTATTTATTTATATTATTTTATATTTATTTAATTATATTTAATTTTATTTTCTCAAATTAATGTTAATTAGCAATAATTAATGTTAATTTGTAGTTAAGAAATTATTTATAATTAATTTTATAAGTAATTTCTTACATACAGTGTAATAATTTAATTAAAAAATTATAATTAAATTATTAATCATTAATATTAGCTCTAACTGCTAATATTAAAGGTTTAGAAAAGAATCATACTTACCTATGGTTCTTTCTAATTATTGAGTTTATTATAACGAATTATAATAGACGAAACACTGAAATTGATAAAGAAAAGTTTTAATTATAAAATTTGTTTTTAAAATAATTTGTTTTATTAATTATTAGAAACTTTAAATGTTAAAACTATTCATTATTATTATTATTATTATATTATAATTGTTATAATAATAACTCTTAATTTCTCAAAGAGAACTCAAGAGCCTTATTTATATTTTTTTGTCAAAATAAGGTTAAAATCAAAAGGGGTTCTAATCTTAACAAATCTCTTATCTAGGAAAAGACTAGAAGAAAAACCTAGATAAGTTTTTGATCGATATTCTATCCATATCGATCATCGCGTTAATTAAATAAAACGATTACTTTTAAGAAATAATTGGAAAAACCTTAATTAACCGATTACTTAATCTAATATAATGATCGAAAATAAAAGAATAAAATAATGAAAATTATTTCGATCATAAAATTTAAAATTTAATCTATTTAGTTCTATTTTATAGAACTTTACATAAAAAATATAAAACAATACATTAATAATAAAATACATGATTAATAAAATACAGAATACATGATAGAATACAGAATAGTGTTTTAGTTTATGATTTAATAAGTTAAAGAAGAACTAAAACTAATAAATTTAATAATTAAGTGAATAATTAAATAAATTTAATATTATTTTAAATGTATAAAAATTATTTAATTAAATAAAATTTTAATATTAAACTAAATAAATTTTTAATATGTAATTAAATAAATTATTAATTATAATTAAGTGTATAAATGAAATATGAGTTAAATAAAAGTTATATTAACTATAACTTAACTAAGAAAATATAATTATTTTGTTGAAAATAATTATATTTTCTTACATACAGTGTAAGAAATTACTTATAAAACTAATTATAAATAATTTCTTAACTACAAATTAACATTAATTATTACTAATTAACATTAATTTGAGAAAATAAAATTAAATATAATTAAATAAATATAAAATAATAAATAATTATACTTAACTTAATATAAAAGAGAGTTTATTATAGAAAGTTTATAATAAACAATAACACAAAAAGAATAAAAAACACAAATATTTATAAAATATGTTTTATTAAAAAGGTTTTTATTTATTAATAAATTATTTTATTTGAATTATTATTTATTATAAAAATCCTAAAATAATAACTCTTGATTTCTCGAAGAGAACTCAAGAGAATCAAATATATATAAATTAATAAATAAATATTATTGGTTAAAATAAATACAATAGTTAATGTATTAAATTAATGTATTAAATAAGAAAGATAGATAAATTTTATAATAAATTTATCTAAATTTCTTACATTGCTCCCTTTATTTAATGAATTTATACAAATTCATTATTATAAAGGAAGTAGTAAGTTTAAAATAAAAATTATAATTAACCAAAAAAAAATATAAAATTAAATAATTTATTGAAAGTTTTGCTAACCTTAACCTTTAAACATCTAGAGAAAAGATTAGCGGAAAAACTCTAGATGAATCAATATTAAGTAAAACCAATTAACTTGGGAAAACCTTAATATTGTTTTCTAACTAATATATAAATATAAGTGAATAAATAATTATAAATTAAATAAAATAAATATAATTATTAAGTGTATAAATAAATATAATATTAAATAAAATGACTATATTATTAAATGAATAAATAAATATTAAATTAAATAAATTATAATAACTAAGAAATGTAAATAAATTATTAATAAATTTAATTGTATTTCTTACATACAGTGGTATGGTTCATATAGTTTAAGGAATACAATAATAATTAACACAAATAATAAAATTACAATAAAAAAAATAATTTGTTTTAAAATCAAAATTTATTTATTTAAATTTATAAAAGAAAAATAATAATATAATTATTTATTTAATAAAAAGAAAGTTATTGATTATATTTTATTTCACTAAAAATTACATGTATTTATATTTTTTTATCAAATTAAAATTTGTAAAGCCTAACTATTTTTTTAATAAACTAATTACTAATTATTTTTATAAATGAAACATTTAAATTGAAATTGAATTATTATTTTAGTTAATAATATTATTGTTATAAATAGTAGTTATATATTATTGAATTATTAATTATTTAATAATAGTTTAATATTAATATATATAAAATAAAAATAAAGAGATTATACAGAATATTTTAATTGTGGTTTAGTTAAATTTAGTAATTAAAAATAAATTTAAATTGATAACGAAAATTTTAATAACTAATTAAATAGATTTGATTATTTTCAATATAACATATTACAAAAGAAATATAATATTAATATATTAAGAGGGCAAAGACAATATTCTTGGCTAAAGATTTTTAATACATTATAATGGAATCGGATCGATAATTCAAAAAGGAATTATAAGTTAATTGGTGATTTATTAACTTACGATTTCTATTTAGTAATATTTGAAGAATATTGGAAAGTTCCAATTATATAGAATAGAATAATCTATAAGGTTAGAATAATTTATATTATTCTAGCACAATTAGTATTATTTGTTCATTCTGTATTAACATGTAATAATCTATTTATAATATACTAACTATAACTAGATTATTAATATTTTAAGATATAAAAATTTATACTTAACTTTATATAGAGTTTATTATAAACACTAAATATAGATATAAACAAAAAGACTTTATTTCTTTTAATTTATTATATGCATTATATAATAATAACTCTAATTTCTTTAATCAAAGAAATTTGAGTTCTTTTATACTTTTTTATTTATAATTATTTTAATAGATGAAATTATTAAATAGATGTAATTATTAAATAAATAAAATAGATAAGATAAAGTTAACAAATCAAATAAAGGTATCTAATCTTAACAAATTGATATTCAGGAAAAGATTAGTAGAAAAACCTGAATAACTTCGATTAATATTCTAATTGTAAAGATATCTTTATATCTTTAATAAATTTATGTAATTCATTATTACATTAATTTATGTATGAAATTGATATAAAACAAATATGTGTAGTAACATATTTGTATATTTAATAATAATTATTAAATATTAAATTTATATCTTTTTGATAATAATTATTTTATTTTATTTTATTTCAATATGTATTATTATAATTATAATAATTATAATACTTTAATTCATATAAAATTTATATATTTCTATATATTAGAATATATAATTAATATATTACCTATTTCTTATAAATTAAATTATTTATATTAGAAATAGAGAACTCTCTTGTATATTTTTAGGAATTAGAATTATTATTTTAATTGTACGAATATTATAATATTATTAATAAAATTTACTAAACTACAATTATTTAAAACCCACTGCTTATAAATTATTGCACATAAAAGTCCCGCATATCAAAAATTGGTAGAGATATCGGGGAGGTGCAATAGTGTTGTTATATTGTTTTAAAAAAAAAAAAAAATAAATTTGAGGATTAATTATACATATTAAATATTATATTTTATTTTTTTTATAATTGGTTATTGAGCTGGTTATAATTAATAATAATAAATCATTAAATAACACAAAACTAATTTAAATTATTAAAAGGATATATAATTAGAGACAACTGGGAATTCGGACCAGAATAAAAACGAACAAGTCTTTAATTTTCCTTTATATTAAAATTATTAAAATAGGATTAGTTATAATTGTTTAGTAATAATATTTTAGTTGAATAGTAATAATAATAATTATATAAAAAAAAAAAAAAAAAAAAAAAAAAAATATAATTATTCTATATATAGGATAATAATTATTTGTATATAATATTAATAGAGTTAGCAATAACAAAATAAAAGAGTAGAATAATAAATTATTTCACAATAGAATTATAAAAAAAAAAAATTTAAATAAAATAAGAGATTAGTTATATATATAAAAAAAAAAAAAAAAAAAAAAAAAATTTATATTTAATAATAACTAGGAATAGGATATAAAATAAAATAAATATAGAAAGTGTTATTGGTATTTATTATTAGTTATTTAACCAAAACGCAATAACGAATTAAAACAAAAAAAAAAAAAAAAAAAAAAAAAAATTTTTAACTTTCTTTTATGAGAAGTAGTAGTAGTAGTAGTAGTAGTAGTAAACATATTAGTAGTGATTATAATAGTATCAACAGCACTATGTCAGACGTAGATACAAAAACTCTTCCAAGGATTGGTGGATCTCGTAGGGATGCGGAACTTTGGAAATTTAGGATCAATGACTGGTTTAAGAGAGAAGGCATTACTACTGATGAAAATAAATTTAGTTATATTATTGCCGCTGCTGAAGACGACATTGTAAGAGTGTTGAAAGAAAAAGAAGCAGAAGTAAATAGACCTCTTATATTAGATGAATGTGTAAAACTAATAAAGAAAAAGTATTGGAGAGAAAACCAAAAAGATAATAAATTACGTCAATTAAAACGTATTATTATCGAACCAAACGAAACCGTATATGATTTCAATACCAGGTATTTAGAATTATACGACCTACTAGAGACAGAGGATAGAGCATCTATTTCGGTTATAGATTATGAAAATGCTCTTAGACCTAGGACTCAGATTTATACTAAAATAGCTATGGAGGAATGTGATTCCCTAGAAGACGCTTGTAGTAAAGCAGAAAAATATGAGAAAATATTACATGAATCACATTACAATAGGAATAATAGGAGGAATGAAAGAAATAATAATTATAGCATTTATTCCCCTATGAATCAACCTGTCCCTAATCTTGTAAATAATTCCAATAATTCATGGAAAAGAAATGGTCTGAATTTTAGAAACAATAGGAATACTTCCACGAACATGCCTACCAATTTCATTCATCGAAATAATCATAATATGCCAAATAATTTTATTAATAATGGAATCAATAACCCATATAATATAAATAATAATTATTTAAATAATAGAAACAATAATAATTATAAAATTAATAACAATCAAATACCTAATAATGATGGAATGGATGACTTGGTAAATAGAATGCAGAACTTACAGATTAAAACATGCTATTTCTGTAACCAACCTGGTCATCTTGTTAAGGATTGTACTGAATTAGCCAAAATTAAACAAGATCCAAATTTTATAAATTATTTTAATTTACAAAAAAACTGAATGATGGAAGAAAGCAAACTTCCCATAATCAAATTGCCACTTCTCCAGTAATAACTGCAGCAACATGGAACAATAATTATGATGCAATTATTGCTGCAGCAAAACGAAGTAGAGATGAAAAATATGCATCTCTACCTAAGGCAAAAAGAAATTATAAAAACAATAATAATATTAAAATAAATAATAACAATTACAATAACAATATAAATGAAAATAACAATAACAATTTAAATATAAGTGATAATGTTAACAATAATATCTTTGTAAAGATATCTTTATATCTTTAATAAATTTATGTAATTCATTATTACATTAATTTATGTATGAAATTTTTTCCACGATATCTTGAATAAAATTATGTAATTTACATTAATTTATGAATTAAAGCATATTTCAATAAATTTATGTAAACGAAAAATCATACATCAAATTTACGTACATGAATTAAATACTTTAAATAATTATTTCTCCTTAAATTAATAATTGAAATTTAAAATTATAAATTAGAACTTAAATTATTTAAATTTATATTTATTAAATATGAAATTAAATAATTTAGTCACAAAAAATTCGCCAAATCTGTTATTGTTAAATTTTTATTTATTTAAATAGTATAGTTTAATATTATTAATAGTTTTTAGTTTAATTTTAAATTAGTTAAAATATTTAAATAGTTATAATAAAAAATAGTTAATTAGAAAATTATACTATAATTAGTTTTAGTTTAAATATTTTATTATTTTATAAAATTAATTATTATTAATATTTAAATTGAATATATGTAAATTAAATTAATTTAATATATTAGAATATAATTAAGAAAAAATATAAATATTGTAAATTTTCTTTAATTGAAAAAATGTAATTGTTATTTTTTTATTATTTGATAGTTCATAACATAATAAGAACTATTTAATAAAAGATTTTTAATAAACCAAATATTTTTAATAAAAAGAATTTATTTAATATAGTGTTTTTGTATTATTATAATCTGTTTTAAAATAAAACACTTTATAATAACAATTACCCACTAAGGATTTACAAAACACGTTATAATAGTACAAGGAATTACTATTTGGGAGACTACTGTTTGGAACAATTACTATTTGGGAGACTACTGCTTAGAATAACTACTATTTAGGAGACTACTGCTTAGAATAACTACTATTTAGGAGACTACTGCTTAGAATAACTACTATTTAGGAGACTGCTATTTAGAAATATCTACCGTTGGAATTAATTGTTTGTATAGTTTGGCTAATTATTTCGTATAATTAATTGAGTGGCTTGAAGAATTCGCTTCTTTTTATTTGAAGTGGCTAGTAGTATTCAAGTGTAGTGATAAAAGAGGCTTTCATTTTATTTTCACTTAACAGGTAGCTTTGAGAAATTTTATTTTTTTAAAACAATTAAAAGAAATAAAAAAATTTTTAATTATAATATTTGTCAGCATATATCGAATAACACCCCTTCAGTTGGATTGCGTTGTTTCGATTTTGCGATAATTATAATTAAAATAAATTGTTTTAAGTAATTATTTTATTATATTTCTCAAAGTGGAAGAATTACAACGAATTTTTAATAACTTAAATTTAGAAGAAAATATGGAGCAAAACCAAGGTTCTCCATTAAAAGTGGTTAACGATCCACCAATTTTCTCGGGTCGAAGGAAGGAATTAGATGGGTTCTTAACGAGAGTGGACCTTGCAATCGAAGCCAATCCTAACAGATTCCAAAATGATGATTCTAGAGTCCGTTTTCTAATGTCCTACCTCATTGGAAGACCTCTTGAATGGGCTTCTTGCCTCCGAAGGAATAATAACGAAGTTATCCATAATTATGATAATTTCGTTCAAGAACTTAGAAACAACTATGGGGACCCAAACTTAGAGTCTATTGTTGCTAACGGAAAGTTATGCAACATCAAACAAAGAAGCTACGGAAGAGTGTTGGAATACATTACTGAATTCCAACGAATAAGCCAGAACTCGGATTTCAATGAGCCTGCTAAGATTTATATGTTCATTAGGGGTTTACATTTCAAACTTAGACAACAACTCGCTACTGTTAACCCAAATCCAAATAATTTAAATAGATTAATCAATGATGTAATAGCAATTGAAAACCTCTCCAAACGTCAGGATATTAATGAATTCTATATTAGGAATCGTAATCAGCCTAGTTCTTCCCATTCTGCTCCAAGAGATGATCCCATGGAAATTGACTTGTATAGGATCAAACAAGGGTACAGAGATGTGAGATATTTCCCCTCTCACAATTCACTGTATGTAGAAAATACAAAAAATTATGATGAAGAAAGAAGAAAAGGCTTGTGTTTTCTTTGCAAACAGCCAGGTCACTTACAATTTAATTGTTCCAACAGAAAAAGGCCAAAAGGGTTGAAGATGATTAATAAAAAGAATGAAAATAATAACCAATCTTCCGCTACTTTGAGAAGAATCAGAAGAATCTTGGATAATGAAAATGTTCATAAGGTTAGGGAGATTATTGAAGCTGAAAATTCTCTTATTAACCAGAAAAACAATATACTAACTTTTCATTTAAAAACTAACAATATTGAAGAAGTTCCGGTTAGAGTTCTCATCGACTCTGGGTCTGATTTGAACTTTATCCACCCTAGTTTCGTCCGGGCATCTGGTATTGAATCTTCAAAAATTGAAAAATCTTTCAGAGTTACTGGCCTAGGTAACGGTATTCGTACAGTCTACAAAGAAACGGAGAAGTGCATTCTTCGTTTCAGGAATCATTTTGAAGTATTAAAATTTTACGTTTTAGAAATTCCTGATGTTGATGTAATTCTAGGTCTACCATGGATCGAAAAGCATTGTCCATTGAACTACCATGATGCAAGAAAGATCACCTTTGGTTCTAGCTATTGTGCTTCTCACTGTAACCATGGAAAGAGGAAAAGAAGAGGTAAGAAAAGAAATAATAGAAAAAACAAATACAAACTTGTAACTACTGAAGACTTAATAAAGGAAGAAGAGATGCCTAAGGACACTCCTATTCCCTCTTTGAAAAGAAAGTATACCTGGGAATCCGATGAAGAAAAAGATGATGCTGAATACGTTAGAGGCCGCCGTGTTAAAACAATTAACAAGTCCGATGATAGTGATCTAGAAGATAATTTTATGAATGAGTTTATTAGTGATAGTGAATTAAATTGTATTTTTAATAATAGTGATATTTCTAATTCATGTAAAAATGATAATTCATGTAATAAAAATTTTTCATGTAATAACATAAAAAGTTTAAATAAAAATAAAAAATTGGTCGCCGAACCAACAAACTATTTTAGTAAGTGTTTTGATAATTTTAATTATTCTTACCATAAATTGAAATCGAGTGAAATTGATTCTTTAGTTGATAGTTTTAATTGTTACATTGATGTTGATATTAAAAGATGTAATTGTATTAAGAAAATACGAAAGGACAAATTTAAAATTAAATTAAATAATAATAAATCTATTGTAATTCCTTCCCATTGTTTAGATTTTGCCGCAGTCTTTAATGAAAGAAATTGTGATGTGTTGCCACCACATCGTGAGTATGATTGTGAAATTAAATTAAAGGATAATTCTAATTTATTTTATGGTCCTATCAATCCTTTAACAGAAACAGAAAGGGACGAATTAAAAAAGTATCTTAAAGAAAATTTAGAAAAAGGTTTCATTAGGAAATCTACGTCCCCAGCTGGTGCTCCTATTTTATTTGTTAGAAAAAAGGATGGCACCTTAAGATTATGTATTGATTATAGGAAGCTGAATGATATGACAATTAGAAATTCATATCCCCTCCCTTTAATCGGTGATTTATTAGATAGAGTTAAGGGTGCTAAGTATTTTACTAAGATTTAAAGTCGGCTTATAACTTAGTAAGAATTAAAGAAGGTGACGAGTACAAAACTGCCTTTCGAACTCGTTATGGGCATTTTGAATACCTCGTCATGCCTTTCGGGCTAAAGAATGCCCCTGCAACATTTCAACATTTTATTAATGATGTTCTCAGCGATTATTTGGATGATTTTGTTATTTACTATATTGATGATATTCTTATATATTCCAATAGTCTTGAAGAACACCACGAACATGTAAGAAAAGTTTTAAGAAAACTACTTGATAATAAGTTATATGTTAATTTAGAAAAATGTGAATTTGATGTTACGAAAACCACATTTCTTGGTTTTGTTTTATCACAAGATGGACTCGAAATGGATAAAGAAAAAGTAAAAGCTATTCTTGATTGGCCAATCCCTACTACAGTAAAAGAAGTTCAATCTTTTATAGGTTTAAGTAATTATTACAGAATTTTCATTAAAGATTTCGCTAAAATCGCTAATCCTCTACACAAGCTTACAAGAAAAAATGTTCCTTTTAATTGGGGTCCTGATCGACAGAAAGCTTTTGATAAACTTAAAGAACTTTTTACTTCTGCACCTATCCTCAGACATCCTGATAGTAATAAGCCTTTTATTGTAGAAACTGATGCTAGCAATTTTGCGGTTGGTGCTATTCTCTCTCAAGAATTTGAAGGACAACTTCATCCCATTGCTTTTATCTCTACGAGCTTAACTAAGTCTCAACGTAACTATCAGATTTATGACAAAGAATTACTTGCCATAAAAGTTGCTCTCGAAGAATGGCGTCATTATTTGGAAGGTGCTCGTCATCAATTCATTATCTATACTGATCATAAGAACCTTACTTTCCCTCGGAAACCTAAAATGCTTTCTCAACGTCAAATTAGATGGTATGAATTCTTATCAAGATTTGATTTTAAACTTGTTTATCGTGCTGGTAAAAAATCTGGTAAACCTGATCTACTTTCAAGACGTAGTGATCATTTATTTGCTAATAACTCTCGCTCCATTTCTTGTTGTGTTATTAACTATATTGATAGTAAGAAAGATTCTTTGATAAACTCCATATTAGCTTCCTTAAAGGATGATGATCTTTTTATTCGTATTTCTAAATTCATTAGTGATGATAAAATTGATAATGCTCCAATTAAAAATATTGATAAAGTTTCTTTTGATAAAGAAGGTTTTCTTCTATTTGATAATCTAATTTATGTTCCTAAATGTCTCCGTACTAGAGTTCTTGAATTGCATCACGATTTTGTTTCAGCTGGTCATTTTGACATCAATAAAACTGTTGAACTTATTTCTCGCAATTTCGGGTGGCCTAAATTACATAATGATGTAAAGAAATTCATTAATCTTGTGAAACTTGTTGTAAATCCAAAATTCCAAGACATAAGCCTTATGGATTGTTATCTCCACTTTCTACTCCTAATAGAGCTTGGTCTGACATCTCTATGGATTTTATTGTCGAATTACCAAAATCCAAAGATATGACCACTATTATGGTTGTGGTGGATCGTTTAACTAAAATGGCTCATTTTATTCCTTTTAGATGTTTACCTACTGCTGCTATTGCTGCCGATTCTTTTATTAATAATATTTTTAAGCTTCATGGTTTTCCGGATTCGATCATTTCTGACCGTGGTACTCAATTCACTTCTGATTTCTGGAATCGGTTATGTTCACTTCTTGATATCAATCACTCATTTTCTACTGCTAACCATCCCCAAACAGATGGTCAAACGGAGAGGGTGAACGCGATATTGGAACAATATCTACGTTGCTTCATTAATGATAGACAAAATAACTGGGTTGATCTTTTACCTTTTGCTGAATTCTCTTACAATAATACTTTGCAACAGTCTATAAATCAATCACCATTTTTTGCTAATTACGGTTTTAATCCAAAATTTAATCCAGAAATTCCTTCAAGTGATAGACCTCATAGAGCTGATAGAAGAATTTTAGATATAAGTAGAAATATAAAATTTTTAAAAGAAAATCTAAATAAGGCTAAAGCAACTTACAAAAAGTACGCCGATATGAAGAGAATTGAACCTCCTGAATTTAAAATTGGTAACAAAGTGTGGTTACTCAAAGGGAATATTATAAATAATAAAACTACTAAAAGAAAATTGTCTGACTAAATGATAGGTCCTTTTCGAATTATTAGGAAAGTCAGCGATTTAGCTTACGAGTTAGAATTACCTAGTAATATGCGTTGTCATCCTGTCTTTCACGTTTCATTACTTGAACCATATCATGAAAATGATTTTAAAGATAGAATTTTAAAACGTAGAAAGAACATACAACTCACTATAGACAGTACTGATAGAATTCCTGAAAAAATAATAAAGAAGAAGACTTACAATGGAAAAAATCATTATTTAATAAGATGGAAAGGTCTTGATTCTAATGATGATACTTGGATTGAAGAAGATCAAATCTTAGATCAACGACTGATTCAGGAATATTTCAGAAAACTTAGGAAAGACAAAAAGAAAATTAATAATGAAACTTATGTCAACAATGATGAATCAAATGAGTATATTGTTCGCCATAGATTTCAACCATTCGTGATTAATCTTCCTTCAAGTAATAAATCTCGCAGGAGCTCGACTTAAAGGGCGAGATTGTAAAGATATCTTTATATCTTTAATAAATTTATGTAATTCATTATTACATTAATTTATGTATGAAATTTTTTCCACGATATCTTGAATAAAATTATGTAATTTACATTAATTTATGAATTAAAGCATATTTCAATAAATTTATGTAAACGAAAAATCATACATCAAATTTACGTACATGAATTAAATACTTTAAATAATTATTTCTCCTTAAATTAATAATTGAAATTTAAAATTATAAATTAGAACTTAAATTATTTAAATTTATATTTATTAAATATGAAATTAAATAATTTAGTCACAAAAAATTCGCCAAATTTGTTATTGTTAAATTTTTTTATTTACTTAAATAGTATAGTTTAATATTATTAATAGTTTTTAGTTTAATTTTAAATTAGTTAAAATATTTAAATAGTATAATAAAAAATAGTAATTAGAAAATTATACTATAATTAGTTTTAGTTTAAATATTTTATTATTTTATAAAATTAATTATTATTAATATTTAAATTGAATATATGTAAATTAAATTAATTTAATATATTAGAATATAATTAAGAAAAAATATAAATATTGTAAATTTTCTTTAATTGAAAAAATGTAATTGTTATTTTTTTATTATTTGATAGTTCATAACATAATAAGAACTATTTAATAAAAGATTTTTAATAAACCAAATATTTTTAATAAAAAGAATTTATTTAATATAGTGTTTTTGTATTATTATAATCTGTTTTAAAATAAAATACTTTATAATCTTATACAATTTACGAAATCGTAAAATTCTAAAACCAAATTTAAATAATAATATTAAGAATAATATTAATAATAAAGGAAGCAATAATAATAATGAAAATAATAGCAATAATAATATTAATGAAAATTTAATTAATAATAATTCAAGTAATTATAATATCAATAATGATACATCCAACTTGACTACAAATAATAATAATAATAATAATAATATAAATAATAATAATAATAAAAAAAATAATAAAAATAATAAAAATGACACGTTGGAAAACAAAATTGACATAGATTCAGTGGAATTAAATATACCTGCATCTAATATTGGTAATAAATTTAACGATAAAAATAATAGTACAAAAATATTGGAAAAAAAAAAACTACTAGGGTAGGCCAAATCATTAAATTATTAGAGGGTATTGAACCTTATGATATTATAGAAGAATTACAAAATACCCCAGCAAATATTACTTTGGCCCAATTAATAGGTATAAGTAGTGCCCTACGTTCAGATATCACTAAAAGTTTTAAAAAGGTAAGAACTGAAGATGATGATGCAGTGGTAGGATGTGCAGAATATCATAATGATATAGAAGAATTTGAAATAGTAAATAATCCTACCCATTGCTACGCTACAAGAGAAATTCAAGAACACGATATTGCTATTGTCAATGGTACGGTTAATGGTCATTCTGCTGCTGTATTAATTGATGGTGGTAGTAATACAAATTTGGTAACCAGAAATTTTCTAAATAAAAATATTAAAAATTATACCATAGTTGGTTCTACTTCTGGTAGAGTGCATCAGGCATTATCTAATACGGAAGAACGTGTTTATGAAATGGTAAAATTAGAAGTACAAATTGGTACTCTAAAAATTAATGCAGTCTTTAGAGTATTTGATAATGATGACTCAATATTTGATATAATAATTAATTTAAAAACTCAAGCAGATTATAAATTATTAGTAGATGCAGATAGTAAATATTTATATGTAAAAAGTGGTATTAATAATGTTAATGGTGTGTTTACCTTTAGTGCGGTCCCATTGGTCCCTTTGGAAGATATGCATGAACTTCATACACAGTGTATGTTTTGTTATATATTAGAGAATAATACTATTATTAATAATGTAATTAGTACCAATAAAATTAATACAACTAATAAAAATAAAATTTTGGAAGAATTAATCAGCAATATGGATATTAAAGATGGAAATTTTAAAAATGAAATTAAATCCATATTAACTTCATATTCAGATGTAATAGCTATATCTAGTGATGATTTAGAATCATCCAAATTGCTACCTCACCATATTGAATTACTAGAAGGTAGCAAGCCAATAAAACAAAAGGCATATAGGATCTCCCAGGTACAACTTTCAGCACTAAAAGAAGAATTAAAAAAATTAATAGATAAAGGATTAATTTCACCTTCTCATTCACCTTGGTCTTCACCTATTGTTTTAGTACCAAAGAAAAATGGTAGATGGAGACTGTGCATAGATTATAGGTTATTAAATAAAATAACAAAAAGAGATGCTTATGCCATCCCTATAATTCAAGAAATTTTTGATGCATTAAAAGATGCAGTAATATTTTCTACTATTGATCTTTTTAGTGGGTATCACCAGATACCCATGTATGAAAGCGACCAAGAAATTACTTCTTTTACAACTAAATTTGGAAATTATTACTTTAAGGTAATGCCTTTTGGATTGACTAATGCTCCGGCAACCTTCCAACGCGAAATGAATAGGATTTTCTTTGACTTAATTAATAAATGTGTTCAAATTTATCTTGACGATATTATTGTTTATTCACCATCCATTGAACAACATTTAATCGACCTAACAAATGTATTTAAAATTCTCAGAAAATTTAAATTAAAAATGAACATTGAGAAATGTCATTTTTGTGTCTTTGAAGTGGAGGCTTTAGGACATACGATTTCAAACAAAGGATTATTACCACTAGAAAAGAAGATTGATGCAATAAAGAAATTAGATAAACCTTCTAATGTTACGGAATTACGTTCTTTTCTTGGAATGGTGGGTTACTATAGGAATTTTATTGAAAATTATGCTACATTAACTTCTCCATTATGCAAATTACTAAGGAAAAATTCTGCTTTTGAATGGACTAATGAGCATACTACTAGTATAGAAAAATTAAAGGAAGCTCTTTGTCAAGCACCTATTTTGTGTTATCCACGTTATGATAAACCATTTATTATACGCACTGATGCTAGTTATCAAGGAATTGGTGGTGTTTTATTGCAACTATATAATGATGAAGTAGAACACCCAGTATTTTATATTAGTCGTTCCCTGCATAAGTCAGAACTTAATTACCCAATAACAGAGTTAGAAGGTACTGCGGCATATTTTTGTGTAAATAAATTTAAACAATATATATTAGATAATCCGTTCCAAACAATACTTTATACAGATAATCAACCTTTAGTCCCTATCATTATGAAATGCGAACCTAATACTAGTAAACACGCTCGTTGGTGTGATTTATTCAGTCAACTACAAGTAAAAGTTGTCTACCAACCAGGGAAAAGGAATATTATTGCTGATGCATTATCTCGCATTAGAAAAAAAGAAAATATTG
The DNA here is from genome assembly GCA_016946835.1 of Neocallimastix lanati (nom. inval.). Classification (NCBI taxonomy): domain Eukaryota; kingdom Fungi; phylum Neocallimastigomycota; class Neocallimastigomycetes; order Neocallimastigales; family Neocallimastigaceae; genus Neocallimastix; species Neocallimastix lanati (nom. inval.). The sequence continues at coordinate 156,748 of JACVTC010000131.1, forward strand.
TAGTAAATGCTATTGTTGAAGACAATAATAATAATTTGGAAAATAATATTGAAAATAATAATAACATTGTTGATGAAAATAATGTGGAAATTATTGGTAATAACAATAATGAAGATGATCAATCAAACTTTTTGGACGAAGTCGAAAATGAAAAATATATCTCGGAATTCATGAAAAAGTTTTTAAAAGATAGAATTGTTACTATAGATGATAAAACATATATTAGAGATAAAGATAAATTAAGACTAGTGATAGATGATTATCTAGAAAAGATAAAAATTATCGGAATGGCTCATAGAATCGGCCATGAGGGGTTACAAAAGACGTATGATAGAATTAAGAAAAATTATTATTGGAAAAATATGATTTTAGATATAAAAAAATATATATCTATTTGTAAAATATGTCAACTTAATAGATCTGAGCCCCTTTCTAATTTGGTTAAAATATTTCGAACTCCTGTAGAAGCTCCTTTTGTTAGAATGGGCCTAGATATTATTGGACCTTTAAAAACTACTACTAAAGGTAATAAATATATAATTGTTTGTGTAGATTATTTCACTTTATGGACTGAAGCAGAAGCTTATCCTTCTGTTACTTCGCAAGATGTGGTTGATTTCTTAGTGAATGTGTTTAGTAGGCATGGACTACCCCAAATAATTAATATGGATAATGGACCACAATTGAACTGTGATTATACAAAAATTTTCTTAGATTTATATGGAGTTTACATTCATTTTGTTGCCAATTATCATCCACCTTCTAATGGTTTAGTGGAAAATAGAAACCGAGAAATAGGAAAACAATTAAGGAATTTTGCTGGTAAGAACGACGAATGGGATACTCTGTTACCGTTGGCTTTATGGGCTATAAGGACGGCAAAATCCTCTGTTAGTGGATACTCTAGTTTTGAACTTTTATATGGAAGAGAAGATTTACTTCCTACTGAAATTACCTTATTGAATTCTTTGGAGGAACCTGTTGAATGCTCAATTGACGAAGTATTAATTGAAAGAATTTTGGAACATACTAAATGGGTAAAGGATGCTGCAAACAAAAAATTAGGTACAATTAATTATTGGAAGACTAGAAGAAAAGCGAAAAGAAGTATGGAAAAACTTCCTGAGTATAAAGTTGGTGATAAGGTAAAGATTAAATTATTTCAAAGACAAAAATTGGACCCATACTACATTGGCCCTTATACGATAAAGGAAATAACTTGGAATACGGTGAAACTACAAGAAGATAGGTCAGGAGTAATATTAAAAAGAAATATCCATATTAAAAATATTCTACCTTATAAAGAATAAGTAAAATCAATTATAAATACAAAAATATAATAAATAATAATAAATTTCAAAATTTTGAATGTAAATTTCAGCAATTCATTTCAATATTTACAGTTAAAATAGCAAAATATTATTTATATTTATACTAATAGGACATTTAACTTATATATATATTTCATAATTAATTTTATTTTTAAATTTTCGAAATTGAAATTTCAAAATTTCAAAATAAATTTCTAAAATTACATTTCCAATTTAAATTTCAAAATTAATTATTAATAATTATATATATTATTCAATTATTATTATATTAAAATTATATATAATTATTTTAAAAAAAAAAAAAAAAACTTTTTTTATTAATGAAAAATTTTCAAAAATTGAGTTAAAAATTTTATAAAATTTTCAAATAATACAATTAATCTTCATTAAAACATATTTTAATAATTATTCACAAAAATATAAAATTTCTTTTAATTTTATATTTTTCCTTATTTGAACTATGATCATTTCAACTTATTATTGAATTTGTAGCTAATTTACAGATTCAATTGAGAATTGTTCTTGTATAGAGATAAATTTCAATTTCACTAGTAATCAGCTATTTTAGCGAGGGCATTTCTGATATAAAACAAATATGTGTAGTAACATATTTGTATATTTAATAATAATTATTAAATATTAAATTTATATCTCTTTTGTCAATAATAATATTTGAAATAATTTCTAATTCATATATTATTCAATATTCATATATATATTATTCATTATAATATGAAATATATTAAATATATTAAATTAAATAGTTAATTTCATCTAAATATATATAATAAGAATATTATTATATATATAACTTAACTATTCATATTTATTTTTAAAATTTATATTAAAAATACATAATACTTCTATATATTATAATATATAATATAATGAAATAGTTTTAGTTATTTTAATTATAATTAAATATATATAGTTGATATTATTTATTATAATCATATTTATTATATAATTATATTCTTATATATTTAACTTTATTATTCTTATTTTCATTTTAAGAATTATATAGTTATATTTATTATATTTATTATTTTAATATATATTTATTATATATTATACTATACTCCGATATAATATATTTTAAATGTATATTTATTATTATTAATAATTAAATTATTATAAAGATTCCTAATAACTACTCTTCTTTATTTGTAGTTTAGAGAAGATCCTTGGTTAATTGGGTTTTATAAATTAAAATATATTAATAAAGGTTAATTAAATATAACGATACTATTAAAAATTAGTAGCACATAAAAGTCCGGCATATCAAAAATTGGTGGAGATATCGGGGATGTGCTGTGTAAAAAATAATTTATAAGTAGTGGTGTTTAGTAATTTTGTTGATTAATTATAAATCCGTATATATTTACATAAATTCTCTTCAGTTAGGATTAATTAAAATACACTGTTTAGGATATAAATTTTTAATTTTTTTTATTGACTATTTATAATTATTTTATCTTTGGTGAAGAGAAAGTTATACACTATTTGTTATTTCATTCATTCATTTTAGTATAATTTAAATAAATTGTTTTAAAATAAATAAGAATTCGGAATATTTTATAATTATATTAAATAATAATAATATATATATAAACATTATAATTGTATATATAAATATTTAAAAAAAAAAAAAAAAAAAAAAAAAAATACAAAAATTTAATAGATAAGTACTTTTATTTTTTTTTTAAATTAATTGCTTATAATGAGGAATAATAATTTTAATTGCAATCGGGTAGATACTGGGACTCTTCCAAGAATTGGTGGATCTCGTAGAGATGCAGAAATCTGGAAGTTTAAAATTAATGATTAGTTTAAGAGGGAAGGTATTACTACCGATGAGAATAAATTTAGTTATATAATTACAGCTGTTGAAGATAACATCTTAAGGATACTTATGGAAAAAGAAAAAGAAGTAAATAGAGCTCTTACTTTGGATGAATGTGTTAAATTAATTAAAAAGAAATATTGGAGGGAGAATTTGAAGGAAGATAAACTAAGTCAATTAAAAAAAATTATTATAACCCCAAATGAAAATGTTTGTGATTTTAATACTAGATTTTTGGAGCTATACGATCAATTGGATTTCAACGATAAGTCTTATATATCTGTTATTGATTATGAAAATGCTTTACGACCAAGAGGCAGAATATATGAAATGGTTGCTATGGCTGATGTTGATAATCTAGAGGATGCCTGTAGATTAGCCGAAAAATTTGAAAGTATAATAAACAAATCTCGAGTAGGCAATGAAATATGGGGTTCTTATACTACTAATATTAAGAATAATTACAATGGTGTAATAAACTATGGCCAAATTGGAAGATCAAATTATAAAAATAATTTTTCTGATAAATATAATAAAAATGCATCTAATATATGGATTGGAAATAATATTAGAAATCATAGGAATTTTAGGAATTATCCTATAAAAATTGTGACTCAAGGAATACAAAATAATAACTTAAATAAATATACTAAACCTAGGCAAAACACTTACAATTATTATAGATTTAGTGTAGATAATGATAATAACAGTAATTTAAATGTTAGTAATGATAATAATATATCATACCATTATAGAAATCGGAAAATTTTAAAATCAAATTTAAAAATTAGTTCATCAAATAGTTCAACAAATAATAATAAAGTAAACAGTAATAATGATAAAAATAATAGCAATATTAATAATGTTAATGAAAACATAATTAATAATAATTCAATTAATAATATCATCAATAATAGTATATCTAACTTGGATACCAATAATAATAATAATAATAATAATAATAATAATAATAATAATAATAATAATAATAATAATAATAATAATGATAATGATGATATTTATAATAATAAAAATAATAATAATAAAAATAACACTTTGAATAACATAGTAAATGTGGAACAAAATAAATTATACGCGTTCAAAATGGATAATTTCAGAAAAAAAAATTATAAAATAGGAAATGCCAATAATAGAAAATTTGAAACAAATAGTAATATTATAATAACTAAAGAAGAAAATAAAAATAGTTTCACTGGTAATACAGATATTAAGAAAAATCAAAATAATAATATGGAAATTAATAGTATTGTAACAATAAATATTAAAACTATTGATAATAATGAAAATATTAATTCAAATAGTAAAAAGAATAAAGATAATAATGATATTATTGGGAATTCTGAAAATATAATTAACAAGAGAAATAGTAATAAAAATATAAAAGAAGTAATAAATATTAATGAACCTTTAAAAGTTGAAAACATTAACAATAGAACTAATAAATCTATAACTCCTAATTTAGTAATAGAATCAAAAGTTATTATTAATAAAAATTCAAAAATAAACAATACTCAAATTATTCCAAATAATAATAAAAATAAGCAATTTACAAATAAAGTGAATTCAGTTAATAATAATATTTATATAAAAGAAAGAAAAATTATTAACAAAAATTCTCCGATAGATGAATCTAGTAAAGTTGTTAATGTTGGTAGTGCTAAGATAATAAAAATTAATAAAATTAAAAAGATAATTAAAATTCCAAATATTCGTATTCAAAATAACAATAAAAATAAAATAAATATTAATAAAATTTTGATGCCCAAACCTGAGATTATGTTAAAAGATATTATTATTTATAGCAACAATCGCATTGATACAAAACGAACAAATAGGAATTATAAATATAAAAGAAAATAAAATTTTAAAATTATTATTTATATTAATTAAACCTTATATTTTCTTTTATAAAAAAAATATATAGTTTAATTTTTAGCAAGGGCATTTCTGATATAAAACAAATATGTGTAGTAACATATTTGTATATTTAATAATAATTATTAAATATTAAATTTATATCTTTTTGATAATAATTATTTTATTTTATTTTATTTCAATATGTATTATTATAATTATAATAATTATAATACTTTAATTCATATAAAATTTATATATTTCTATATATTAGAATATATAATTAATATATTACCTATTTCTTATAAATAAATTAAATTATTTATATTTGAAATAAAGAACTCTCTTGTATATTTTTAGGAATTAGAATTATTATTTTAATTGTACAAATATTATAATATTATTAATAAAATTTACTAAACTACAATTATTTAAAACCCACTGCTTATAAATTATTGCACATAAAAGTCCCGCATATCAAAATTTTTGTCACGATATCTTTAATAAAATTATGTAATTTACATTAATTTATGAATTAATGCATATTTCAATAAATTTATGTAAACCAAAAATCATACATCAAATTTACGTACATGAATTAAATACTTTAAATAATTATTTCTCCTTAAATTAATAATTGAAATTTAAAATTATAAATTAGAACTTAAATTATTTAAATTTATATTTATTAAATATGAAATTAAATAATTTAGTCACAAAAAATTCGCCAAATCTGTTATTGTTAAATTTTTTTATTTACTTAAATAGTATAGTTTAATATTATTAATAGTTTTTAGTTTAATTTTAAATTAGTTAAAATATTTAAATAGTATAATAAAAAATAGTAATTAGAAAATTATACTATAATTAGTTTTAGTTTAAATATTTTATTATTTTATAAAATTAATTATTATTAATATTTAAATTGAATATATGTAAATTAAATTAATTTAATATATTAGAAAATAATTAAGAAAAAATATAAATATTGTAAATTTTCTTTAATTGAAAAAATGTAATTGTTATTTTTTATAATTTGATAGTTCATAACATAATAAGAACTATTTAATAAAAGATTTTTAATAAACCAAATATTTTTAATAAAAAGAATTTATTTTATAATAGTGTTTTTGTATTATTATAATCTGTTTTAACATAAAACACTTTATACTAATATATTAATCATCGTATTAATTAATAAAAACCCAATCATAATAATATTGGGGAAAAAATTAATTAACCGATTACTAAAATCTTATAAATTATCAACTAATTGAAATAATAAAATATAAATAATATTTTTAAGTAATTAATACATTATAACAAATTTGTTTACATTATTTTTCAATATATATAAATTTGGATAAATTAATATATTTTTTACATGTTAATAAATATTGAAATATAAATGAAATATAAATTAATTAAATAAGAAGATAGATTATTTTATAAGAAATAAATCTATATTCTTACATAATATGTAATAATCATACTAAGTACTATCACTTAATATGATTATTAACTTCAACTTAACGATTAATTCATTAAGTTGAGAAAATAAAAAAAAGTTTTACCTAAATATTGGTGGAGTTTATTATAAAATTAATTATAATAATAACACGAAAAATAAGAAGGAAGAAATATTTGTATAAATTTAATTTTTTAAAGTATGTTTTTTGAATAAAATATTTTATTAATTTGTTAAAGTTTAAAATATAAAATTGTTACTATTATAACTATATTTTTATAATAATAACTCTTGATTTCTTAAAGAGAACTCAAGAGCCTTATTTATATTTTTTTGTTAAAATAAGGTTAAATAAAAAGGATTTTTTTAATCTTAACAAATTTCTTATCTAGGAAAAAATTAGACAGAAAAGCCTAGATAAGATTTTTGATCGATATTCTATCCATATCGATCATCGTATCAATTAGGTAAAACCAATTACTTTTAAGAAGAAATTGGAAAAAACCCTAATTAACCGATTCCTAATCTAATCTAATGATCGAAAATAAAAGAATAAAATAATTAAAAAATATTTCAATCTTAAAATAATAAATTTACAAAAAAGGAAAATATAATATTAAATAAAATACAGAATACATTATTAAATACATAATAGAATACATAATGTGTTTGTTTACAATTTAATTAAATAAATAAACTAAAACTAATAAATTTAATAATTAAATATATAATAAATTATAATTATTTATAAATGAATAATTAATAATTAATTAAATAAAATTTTGTTATAATTTAAATTAATTTATAATTATTATCAATAATTATCAAGACTAAGAAATAATAATTATTTATTAGTAAATAATTATTATTTCTTACATAACAGTGTAAATATCTACGATTACTTGGAAAATCTACCAATACTTGGGATGAAACTCTATACAGCGCTTTATGGGCTTTAAGAACTTGTAAGAATGAGGTTACAAAATATAGTAGCTTTGAATTATTATATGGAAGAAGAGACTTACAACCCTTTGAATTAACTTTAAATATAGAAAGAAGAAATGAAATGGAAAGTGAAGAAGAATATTGGGTAAGAAAATTTATTACTCACGATAAATGGATCAAAGAAGCAATTAATAATATAGAAACAACTAACAAATTATGGGAAGATCGTAGAAAACAAATTAAAAGATTGCGGGCTCGTTACAAACCTGGAGATTTAGTTTTAGTAAAAGTATTTATTAGACGGAAGTTGGATCCTTTTTTTACTGGACCGCTAAAAATTGTTAAACAAGAATTGAATACAGTCACAGTATGCGATCCAATTACAGGAGAAATAGCCAATCGTAATATTCATCTGAAAAACGTTATACCTTATTTCACTGAAATGAATTTGGAAGAAGAAGAATAAATCAGATAGTTATAAACAAGTATTATAATAATATATATAATATAATTATAATAAAAAAAATAATAATAATAATTCAAATTGTTCAATTATTAATAATATATCCATATATATGATAAACTAAAATATTAATATAGTTATAAGAGACAGATAATAAAAAATAATAATAATAATAATAATAATAAAAATAAAAATAAAATATAAGAATAGTATATAAGAATATAGATATATGAATATAATAATATACAATAATATTATATAAATATAATAATAAAATAATAATACATAAATATAATAATAAATAAATATAACAGTGAAATATGAATGTTTAAAAAATATAAATTTAATCAACATAATTAGATATAAAATAATATTATAATATACATAAGGATAAATATAATAGATAGATACAATAATAATTTATAATAATAAAAAAAGGAAGATAAACACTTAATGAATATTGGACACAATTACAAATAACGAACCTGAAGAATAGATTTACAATGTTAATCATAAATTATAATTTATTTTTTTTTAATTTATTTACAATAAAGATAAAATATAAATAATAATAGTAATAAAATAAAAATGTAACATTACAGTATATACTAAAAAATAATATAGTAATTAGTAGAAATAAATAGTTAATAAGATTTTTAATAATACTTTATTATAAAATTGTATTACGACATAATAAATTAAATAAAATAAAATAAAACAACAAAAATAATTCTTAAGATTCTGTTTTAAAATAAAGTGTATAGTAATTATATATTTCTATATTAGAATATACTATTTTATTTTATACTATCTTGCAAACTCACAAAAATATTGATACTAAAATATTAATAAAAAAAATTAATAAAATAACGTATCAATTTTAGGATTCGTTACAATTAAAAATAAAATAAACGTAGTATCACCAAGATGAAAATCAAATAGTCAACTGATGATACTAATATTAAATTAAATTAAATCTAGTATCATCAAGATGAAAACTAAATAGTCAAATGATGGTATTTAGATATATTTGAAACTAAAATATTATTAATATAAAAAAATATAAATAAATTAAAATAATAATAGAAATTAATTATATGTATCAAATTTTGAATAAATCACATTATGTAATATATCAAATATATTAAAATGAAATTATAAAATTAATCAATGAATAAAAAATTAAAAAATCGAATCAAATAATAATCCCCTTTTATTTAATCAAAATTAATAATAAATTAAATAATATAAATGACTTATTTATTAAAGTTTGGTATTACAACACTAAATGAGATAAAAATAGTAACAAATTAATTAAATCAAATTTAAATAAAAATTAAAATGAGAATTTTTAATATAACAAATTAATACTAATAAATTAATAAAAATTAACAGAATTAAATATTATAATTTTTTTTTAAAACTACTAAAATATTTTTATTAATGAAGATATTAAATAATAGTTATAATTAATTTAAAATAAAATAAAATATTTAAGATTTCAAAAGTACTTGAAATGGCTGGAAGAAGAAGAAACCAAGAACAAAGTATTAACCTCACCTGAGAAGATATTACACATAACGGAATAACCTTTAATTATTCCGAAAATTTCAACCAAATTACTGAACTAAATACAGAAAACTAACCTGGTTGGAGAAGAAAGATTCTGTATTTGCTAACAATAAATAAATTAACCAAATATGTCCTTCATCCAATTGTAAAGAAGTTAAGAAAGAGAGATATAAGAGAAGAATTAACAGATTACCCGGAGGATCAATTTGATAGTTCGTTAGTTTATGAAAAGAACACTAAAAACATTGATATAACTAACGACATCAAGGCCAAATGGATTATCATAAATGGGCTTGGAGAACATACACAAAAACTAATAAATGGAAATGAAAAGACCGCCTTCCAAATTTGGAACATCTTCCAAGAATCATTTACCAAAAGCAAGGAAAGAAGAAAAATCGAAATCCAAAACAAAATTGAAACAATGAAGTTTGACACCAAGACCGATATAAATATATTCATAGAAAACTTGCAAAATTTAATAGACGAACTTGAGAAAATTGACAACGACCTTAGTATAAATACAAAAATCAGCATTCTAAATAGAAGCTTACCTGAAAGTCTAAGGTGAATAAATGTCTTTCAACATAAGAGTTGGGAATCATGCTGCTCATATGTTAAGGAAATCATTCCTAATATCGTTTTATCTAATTTAAAAAAAAAATTCCATTCAGGAAAACAACAATAATGTTCTCTTCAATGCTGAAACAAGAAAGAATAAGAATTATCGAAACAAAAATAGAACTAAAGGTAAAAGAAAAAGCCTCAAAAGGGAGTAGTGGAAGATGCAACTATTGTGGAAGAAGAGGACATTACTTCTATGAATGTAAATTCAGAAAAAATAATTTATATAAAAATCAAACCAAAAATAAATTCAATAAAAGAACTAAAAACAAAAGAAAATTTCAAAACGATATTAATTATGTGAACACTAATGATGCCTCTTCAAGTAATTATGACAAAATATACGCAGATGCCTTTACTAAAGATTATAATAAAAAAAAATATTGAATTAAATTATTGTAATGTTGAAAAAGAATTTTTAAATGAAGATAGTGACAAAAATTTTCTTTCATGTTGGATTTTGGACTCCGGTGCTTCATTCAATATCACAAGCAATCTTAATCTTCTAATAGACATAAAAAGGTGTAATGAAGAAATTAATCTAGCTAATGGACAAATAATTACAGCTGTCCATAAAGGAAAATTTAAGGGGTATGCAAACAACAATGAAATAATACTTAATGAGGTATATTACTCTCCGGCCATCAATAAAAATTTAATATCCATATGCAAATTACTAAAAGAAAATTACTAAATTGTTTTTAATAATTCAAATAATAAATCATATGCAATCATTTATGATAGCAACGATAAAAGAATAGTTAATATCACTGCAACCAAGACTAATACATTTAAAATTTGGTTTTCCAATAATAAAATAAATCTCAATAATAATAACAATCAACGTAATAATTTAGAAATAAATTTTACTACACCGAATGCAGCAAAGAAATTACATTTATGGCATAGAAGATTATGTCATTTTGATATTAGTCATATTAAAAACAAATTATTAAAACTTAATACACCAGTTAATCAATGCTAATTTGTATGAATTCAAAACTTAAAAATAAACCATATAAGCAAGCAATAAATAAGTCGAAACATATATTTGAATTACTTCACATGGACTTGGTTGGCCCTCTTCCTGAATCGCTTTATGGTAACAAATATCTCTTTACAATCCTCGATGACTACTCACGCTATGGATGGACTTTGTTTTTATAATCCAAAAGCGACACCTTTAACTCATTTTACAATTGGTTTTTAAGTTTTAAAAATAAGTATAATACTAGAATTATATATATTCGAACGGATAATGGTACAGAATTTTGTAATAATAATTTTAATTTATTCTTTAAATCTTACGGTATTAAACATCAACTGACTGTACCATATAACCTACAACAAAATGGAAGGGTGGAACGCTTCAATGGCACCTTAATTAATTCCGCCAAAGCTATGCTGAATGATTCTAAACTTAGTCACCAATTTTGGGAAGATGCTACATCTACGGCTAACTATATACATAATCGCATTCCACACAAAGGAATAAATACGAAAATACCTTATGAAATAATTAACAAAACAAAGGTCAACTACTCATATATTAAAGTATTTGGATGTAAAATTTATTTCTTTATTCCTAAAGTCTTAAATCTAAATTCGATAACAATACTAAACCAGGGATTTTTCTAGGATACTCTGAAAACCCATCAGCTTACAAAATTTTAGATATAACTACTAATAAAATAATCCTATCTAGATCTGTTGCCTTTTTCGAATCCAATCCTGGAAACAGTTATCTTAAAGAATACTCACCTGAATTTTCCAATTTTATTCCGGATCACGAAATCAGGGGAGATAATATATATAATACGTATTATAATAAAAATATATACGATACCAATACATAAAATATTAATCATAATATTCATGAAAGATTAAATAATATTGATTATCCAGGTTCTAATGAATTTTTTAATTCAGAAAACATCTTAAGTAATTCACCAATATTAAATAATAGCAATATACAAAATATATACGAAGATATAATCAATAAAAATAATTCTAAGAATAAAAGAAAATATAACAAAAAACAAAGAAATAATAATCACAGTAACAATAATAGTAACAATAACAATGAAAATATCAATAATGATAACTGTAAAGAATTAATAAATCTTTAATACATTAAATAGTTTAATTTTTCGTACAATTAATTTATTTAATGTATATGAATTATTTTTTTAATATAAAATTTATTGAAATAAAATTTAATTATTTTTTTTAAATTGAAAATATTTTTTAATTAGTTTAGTTAATTTAGTTTAGTTTTAAATAGTTAAATATTAATTTAGGAATAATCTTAAATAGTTAATATTTATAAAAATAGTTTTTCAATATTAAATATATAATTAAAATTATTATAAGTATTAAAATAATAAATAAAATAAAGAGTTTAAAAAATTAATTTTAGTTTTAGTAAATTAATAAATAATAAAAATTATTAATTAAAAAATCTTTTGTTTATAAATAAATAGTTTTATATATATTATTAAATAACATCATATATTAATATTGTAATAAGAAAAAATATAAATGCATGTAATTTTTCTTAATTAAATCGATGTATTAGTTATTAACTATTTTACAGTTAATAACATAAAAGAAGTTTATAATTAATAAAAGAATTTATTAATAAAAGAAATTACTTTAATTTTATTTGTTTAAATTGTAGTGTTTTTTTATTGTTATAATCTGTTTTTTATTGACGGATTCATTACAATAACTAATACCCACTAAGATTTAAACAAAAAACACGTTATAACAAGTAAAAAACTATTATTGCGTTTGGATTCTTCTACTGTGTTTGGTTTCTACTGTGTTTGGTTTCTACTGTGTTTGGTTTCTACTGTGTTTGATCCATACCGTGTTCATCGTTACTGTGTTGTCTTTTGCGCTTTATCTTCAAGGTGTTTTATTTCTACTGTGGCTCTTTAATAACATATTAGTTAATATTATTATATTATATTATATTTGTTTCGTTTACTCGTCGCACACCATTACAATTGGATATCGTGCTGACGACTTTATGAATAATAATATAATATTAATTTAATAATAATTAATTACTAGAACGAAAATAATTTAGAATAAATAAAATAAATTATATAAGTAAATACCTTAATAAATAAGCAGGTCAGAAAATAAATAAAATATTAGTTGAAATCTAAGTATACAAATAAATTAATCAAGTTGGAAGAATTGGATCTTATATTTCAAAATTTAAATCTTGAGGATCAAATGGAACAACAACTTAATCCAGCTCCTCAACTGAAGATCATCAACGACCCTCCCTTATTCTCGGGAGCTACGAAAGACCTCGATGGATTTTTGACAAGGATAGAGTTAGCTATCGAGGCAAATCCACGAAGGTTTCCCGATGATAGAAGGAAAGTCATATTCGTTATCTCATATTTTACTGGAAGAGCACTTAACTGGGCTTCTTGCTTACGGAGGAATAATAACGAAGTTCTTAGAAACTATGAGAACTTCATTAATGAACTAAGAAGAAACTTTGGCGACCCTGACGTTGATGCTGCTGTCGCTAATGGGAAACTTAACAATATTCGTCAGTTCAAGTATGGCCACGTTATGGAATACATCACTGCATTCCAGAAGATAAGCCAATACTCGAACTTTAATGAGTCCGCAAAAATCTTTATGTATATTAAAGGACTCCATCCCAAGATGAGAGAACGTTTAGCTCTCGTAAATCCAAATCCCAACAACTTAGAGCAGCTATTTAGGGAATCTGTGAATATAGAAAGCCTTACCAAGAGAAACGACATCCAAGAATATTACTTAACTCATCAAGACCGTAGAAATTATAATCAAGACGATCCAATGGATGTGGATCTTTATCTCATTAAAAAAGGTCAAAAAGTCACAAGATATTTCCCATCATACAACAAGAACTACATTGGAAACAAATCAAATATTGAAGAAAGAAGAAAGAAGAGACTATGTTTTAAATGTGATGAAGCTGGACACATGCAATTTAATTGTCCAAATAGAATAAAACCAAAAAACTTCAAAATGATTAATAAAGTTCCAAATGAAGATCCCTCTTCTTCTGCCACTTCTATATCTATCTCTTCTTCTGTTAGGAGAATTAAGAAAGTTGAAAAGTATGATAATATCTACAAAGTTTTGGATATTGTTGAAAATGAGAATATAAATTTTAAAGGAAAGACTAACATACTTGATTTTTATATTAAAACAAATGCATCCGATGAGGTTAAAGCAAAGGTTCTCATTAATTCCGGCTCTGATATTAACTGTATACATCCAGAATTTGCTAGAGTGAACAACATTAAACTTATGAATATTAATAACTCCTTTAAAGTTGCTGGTTTGGGTTATGGTTTATCTACTGTGAAGAAAATCACCGAGAAATGTATTCTTCGTTTTAAGAATCATTATGAAATAATTCAATTACACTCTCTTCGTATCCCTGATGTAGATATCATTTTAGGACTCCCATGGATTGAAAAACATTGCCCTATTAACTACCATGATTCAAAGAAAATCTCTTTCAGTTCAGGAAACTGTGCTCGACACTGTAATGTAGGAAAAAGAAATAGAAAAAATAAAAATAAAAAGAAGTTAAACAAAATTTCTTCTAAAGGAAAGGAACCATATGAAGAACTTTCCTTAACAAAGGAAAAAATTAATCCTAAGCGTAAGTATTCCTTTGAATCTGACTCCGATATGAATTCTGATGAAGAAATTACGATTAGAGGTCGTCGTACTCGTATTAAAACTTGTAGTGAAAATGAAGAACTTAATGGTTTAAAAAATTTTTGTATAATTAATTATGATAGTGATGTAAATGATAGTTTTATGTTTGATAATGATGATGAAATTTATGAATTTAGTGATAGTAATAATATTAATTTAGATGAATTAAATAAAATTTGTAAAATTGATGTTTTATGTAATAATGAAACAAAAAATTGTAATCATAATGATAATTTAAATAAAGATGAAAGTAAAAAGTATATTTCTAAAAAAGTGTTCTGTAAAAAATTTGTGTTGTATCTGTAATTGTTTAAAAATTAGTAATTTCGAAAATAAATTAAATCAAAAAATTATAGGAATACCTCCTATTTATAAAAATTATACAGAAGTATTCAATGAAAGAAATTGCGACATACTCCCTCCACATCGTGAGTATGATTGTGAAATAAGATTAAAGGATAATTCAAATTTATTTTATGGTCTTATTTATCCTTTAACAGAAGTAGAAAGAGACGAATTGAAGAAGTATATCAAAGAAAATTTAGAAAAAGGTTTCATTAGGAAATCGACATCTCCTGCTGGAGCACCTATATTGTTTGTTAAAAAGAAGGATGGTTCATTGAGATTATGTGTTGACTATAGAAAGTTAAATGAGATGACCATCCGTAATTCCTATCCTCTTCCTTTAATTAGTGAATTACTAGATAGAGTTAAAGGTGCAAAATTCTTTACTAAGTTGGATTTAAAATCTGCTTATAACTTAGTAAGAATAAAAGAAGGTGATGAGTATAAGACAGCATTTCGTACTCGTTATGGACATTTTGAATATTTGGTTATGCCTTTTGGGTTAAAAAATGCCCCTGCAACCTTTCAGCATTTTATAAATGATGTTCTTAGTGATTACTTAGATGATTTTGTTATTTCGTATATTGATGATATTTTAATTTATTCAAAAAGTTTAGAAGAACATCATATTCATGTCAAGAAAGTTTTAAAGAAACTATTAGAAAATAATTTATATGTCAAACTCGAAAAATGTGAGTTTGATGTCTCTGAAACTGCTTTTCTTGGTTATATTTTATCGAAAGATGGTTTAAAGGTTGATCCCAATAAAATTAAAGCCATTCTTGATTGGCCTGTTCCAACTACAGTTAAGGAAGTTCAATCTTTTATTGGTTTATGCAATTATTATAGGATTTTTATTAAAGATTTTGCTAAAATCGCCCGTTCTTTGCATAAACTTACAAGAAAAAATGTATCCTTTAACTGGGGTCCTGATCAACAGAAGACATTTGATAAATTAAAAGAGTTGTTCACATCTGCTCCTATTTTGAGAAACCCTGATAGTAATAAGCCTTTTGTTGTTGAAACTGATGCTTCTAATTTTGCTGTTGGTGCGATTCTTTCTCAGGAATACGATGGTCAACTACACCCAATAGCTTATATCTCATCTTGCTTAACCAAATCAGAAAAGAATTATCCAATCTACGATAAAGAACTTCTAGCAATTAAAGTTGCTCTTGAGGAATGGCGTCACTATTTAGAAGGTGCTCGTCATCCTTTTACAATTTATACCGATCATAAAAATTTGGCTTTTCCTAGAAAGCCTGAAATGCTCTCGCAACGTCAAATCCATTGGTATGAATTTCTCTCTCGTTTCGATTTTAATTTAGTTTATCGTGCTGGTAAGAAGTCTGGAAAACCTGATATCTTATCTAGAAGAAGTGATCATCTTTTAAATTACCCTCAGACTGTTTCTTGTCGTGTTATTAACTGTAATGCTTCTGATGATTGCTTATGTAATTCAATTTTAAATTCATTTAAAGATGATGAATTGTATAACAAAATTAAAACTTTTCTTTCTAGTAATAATAAAGATACTGCTCCTATTAGAAATATTGATAAATGTGTAATTGATGATGAAGGATTTCTTCTCTATGATGATTTAATCTATGTTCCGGAAAATATTCGTACAAGAATTCTAGAAATGCACCATGATTCGGTAACAGCTGGTCATTTTGGTGTAAATAAAACTTCGGATTTAATTTACAGAAACTTTTGGTGGCCAAAGTTAAGACATGATGTTAAGAAATTTATTAAGTCTTGTGAAACTTGTTGTCGTGCTAAAGTTCCAAGGCATAAGCCGTATGGTTTGTTATCCCCATTATCCACACCAAATAGAGCTTGGGCTGATATTTCAATGGATTTCATTGTTGAATTGCCAAAATCCAAAGATATGACTACTATTATGGTGGTTGTTGATCGTTTAACAAAGATGGCTCATTTTATCCCCCTTCGTTGTCTTCCTACTACTTCAATTGCCGCTGATGCTTTTATTAATTCAATTTTTAAATTGCATGGTTTCCCTGATTCCATTATTTCTGATAGAGGTACCCAATTCACCTCTGAATTTTGGAATAGATTATGTGACTTACTTTGTATTAAGCATTTGTTTTCAACTTCAAACCATCCGCAGACTGATGGTCAAACAGAGAGGGTGAACGCGATATTGGAACAATATCTTCGTTGTTATATAAATGAACGACAAACAAATTGGGTTGATTTATTACCTTTTGCTGAATTTGCTTATAACAATACTTTACAACAATCAATCAATCAATCCCCATTTTTTGCTAACTATGGATTCAATCCTAGATTTAGTCTAGAAATTCCATCTAATGAAAGACCTCATAGAGCTGATCAAAGAGTTAAAGATATTAACGAAAATATTAAATTTCTGAAAGAAAACTTAGATAAAGCTAAAGAAACTTACAAAAAATATGCGGATCAAAGAAGATTACCCTCACCTGATTTCCAAGTTGGTAACAAAGTTTGGTTACTTAAAGGAAGTACTACTAAAAATGTTAAGAAAAAACTTGCTAATCAAATGCTTGGTCCTTTTGAAATTGTTGAGAAAATTAGTTCACTTGCTTATAAACTTAAACTCCCAAGTAATATGCGTTGTCATCCTGTTTTTCACGTATCATTACTTGAACCTTATCATAAAAATGAATTCGAAAACAGAAATAAAAGAAAAAGAAAGAATATTAATTTGATCACTGACACTTTTGATAAAGTTCCAGAAAAGATTGTTAATATGAGAAAATATAGAGGAAAGAATCGTTTTCTTGTATCTTGGAAAGGACTTGATTCTGATGAGGATACTTGGGTTGATGAAGATCAAATTTATGACAAACAATTGATTCAGGAATATTATCGTCGAACCAAAAAGAATAGGACAAACATAGAAGAAAATACATTGAGTGATAATGAAATCTATGTTAGACATAGATATCAACCATTTGTAATTGATCTACCAGCAAATGGACTAAATCGTATGTCTCGCAGGAGCTCGACTTAAAGGGCGAGATTGCAAAGATTTAATAAATCTTTAATACATTAAATAGCTTAATTTTTCGTACAATTAATTTATTTAATGTATATGAATTATTTTTTTAATATAAAATTTATTGAAATAAAATTTAATTATTTTTTTTAAATTGAAAATATTTTTTAATTAGTTTAGTTAATTTAGTTTAGTTTTAAATAGTTAAATATTAATTTAGGAATAATCTTAAATAGTTAATATTTATAAAAATAGTTTTTCAATATTAAATATATAATTAAAATTATTATAAGTATTAAAATAATAAATAAAATAAAGAGTTTAAAAAATTAATTTTAGTTTTAGTAAATTAATAAATAATAAAAATTATTAATTAAAAAATCTTTTGTTTATAAATAAATAGTTTTATATATATTATTAAATAACATCATATATTAATATTGTAATAAGAAAAAATATAAATGCATGTAATTTTTCTTAATTAAATCGATGTATTAGTTATTAACTATTTTACAGTTAATAACATAAAAGAAGTTTATAATTAATAAAAGAATTTATTAATAAAAGAAATTACTTTAATTTTATTTGTTTAAATTGTAGTGTTTTTTATTGTTATAATCTGTTTTTTATTGACGGATTCATTACAATAACTATAGCAATAATAATTTTATCAATAATAATAATACAAATAATAATATTAATATAAACAATAATAATATTAATAATAATAACATAACCAATAATAATTATATCAATAATAATAATACAAATAATAATAATTTTATCAATAATAATAATACAAATAATAGTAATAATAAAATTAGAAATAATAATAATAATATTGAAAATAATAATAATATAGTTAAAATTAAATAAATGTGACAATGAAACGAAGTTAAATTTGAGGAGGAGTGTTAAAAATATTTACTATATTTCATTTTATATTAACCAATCAATTAGTTTAATAAATAATAGTCATGTATAAAAGATTTCTAAATGAATATGTTTTTCTTCAGTTCTATTTTTATGAAAAATATATTAATAAATAATATAATATCCATAGTATAAAATAAATTAAACTATTATTTAATTATATAAACATTAGTGTGTCTAAAAAATTCTAATATATTAAAAAAAGACAAATTATTTAATATATGGTTAAATTTAACAAAACCTAAAGTTAGCTGTAAATGATGCGTTTTAATAATAACTAAAAATAACGAACAATAGGTAAACAAAGGCTAATATAATATAATACCTCTCTATTCGAATTATGCAAGAAAAACTATACTATTACTTTAATAAATAATATAGTTATAAATTTATAAAATAATATATTGTCAATATTCATGTAAATGTTATATAAATATTTTAAAATATTTATTTTTATTTTAATTAAAATCAAAATTTAATTACAATAAAAATAAAACCATGCTGTTACAAATATATAATTATTTTAAACATATGAATACCTACCATTATACATTAAGCAACAATTATTAAATACTTTATTTACTTTTAAGTTAAGTATATATGGTAAATATTTAATATATAATATATACTGTATTTTTAAAGAATATATGCATATATGTTAAATATAACAATATATAACTTTTTTTTATAATATATTTAGCATACGTATTAATATAATATAAATATATCTATATTATAATGACAATTATATATCGAATAAAAATTATGTGTTGTGTATTTTATTAATATTTACCATATATATATCCAATATAACAATATAAGTTTATATTTATATTAATTTATACAATATATTGAATATAACATATATATACATATATTTAACATATTATATATTGTTATTGATATATATATATTAATTAATAAATATATTGTTGTTTTTATACTATTTGTAATATGTATTACACTTTTAATAAAATAAATTAAAAGTCCTTAAATATATAAAAGATAATACCCAAAATACTTCTTTTTTCACTCGAAATCCACTTAGGGTATATTTCTCATTCAAGTTTACATCTTTGGTACTTTTTTTTTTTTTTTTAAAGAAAGAAATAATAAACTTCACAAGCTATTATGTAGTGATTACGGGCTTACATTAACTATGTTCCTCATTCCTTTTAGCATACTACACAGCTTTAAATTAAATCATTAAAATATAAATATTTTTAAATATTTCTATTATTAATTTCGATTTATTAATATTATGTATTAATTTTAGTTGATTCTTTTTTATATCTTATTATTGTTATTTTATTTTATTTTATTTTTTGAAATTGTATATGAAATAAAACAAATATGTGTAGATATTAAATTTATAGATATTAAATTTATATCTTATTATAATAATTTATATTATTATATATTTTATATTATTATTTATATTTTATATTATTTATATTCTGTATATATTATATTTTTGATATATATTTCATAAATATTAAATTATTCTTCTTATTTTAAAATATTAAAGTTTATATAATTATATAATAGTTTATATTATATTAATTATATTTATTTATTAGTATATATTATTAATACTTCACAGTATAATTAATTCTTATTCTTATTTTTGTTTTTCTTTAGTCGAAATAATATTGTAATTATAAAATAACAAAATATTAATAAAAATTATTAATAACTCAAATACACTTATTAAACCAACTACAACATAAAGAATATCACATTATATATATAGTTTTTATTTAGCAATAATTTTTTTTTTATTATATAAATTTGAAGTTCAACCTTGAAAAAAAAATATATATATATATAAATATATATATATATATAGAAATATATCTATATATTATTTTTTGTTAAAAATAACAATTATTAAATTGATTATTAATTTATTTTTAATATTGTAATAACCAACAAATTATATTTGTAACATTCAATAAAGTATAAAACCAAGTAATTATTTTATTGTTTAAAAATATAATTCTTAATTTAATAAAAAGAAGGAACATAATAATAAAAGATATTTTAAATAATTATAAAACTAAAATATATAAATGTTTATTTTACTGAATAAAGTATTCTATTTTAATAATATAATAATGATAAGTATTTATCGAAATATATTTTTGACAGATTAAGAGTCTCAATCTCTCCCGATTAAATAAAATAAAAGCTAAGTATACCATTAATTAAAAAAAAAATATTTTATAAATAATACAAACCTATAATAATTATGATACTAATTGTTATTTATTTATCTATATTCATATATCTAAATTAAAAATAAAATATATAACATAAATTTATAAAACTCAGATATCAATTATAAGATAAAAACAATATATAAAATGCTATCAACTAATTTAAGCTGAAAGTAAATTTAAGATGTTAATTATACAATTTAAGATGAAAGTAAATTTAAAATATCAGCTATATATATAGTTTAAACTGAAAGTAAATTTATGATATTAGTGATACGGTTTAAGCTGAAAGAGATTCTAGGGTGACAGCTATACAATTTAAGCTGAAAATAAATCCAGGACGTCAGCTACATATTTTGAGCTTAAAACAATAAAATTCAAAGATTCCAGATATATAATAAAAATTGAGATAACTTAAAATTTCAACTATATAAATTAAATTAATAATATAATTTAAAATAGCAACTAAATAACTTAAATTGAAAATAATGTAACCAATAGCAAAAGTCATAAGACAGTTAAAATAAATTAAAATTATATATTGAATAGATTAAAATAATTCATAAGACATAGAAAACAATATAAAAAAAAAATAAACAATAATATTAATATACTAAGATTATGTAATTTAATAAAACAAAAAATAAATAATAGTGATATATATTTACTAATATAATATAAATAATGTCGAATTAGTCATATTGGAGCAATCATGTCATGAGTAACGAAACTCATAATGTTAAGGTTATGAGAAATTAAATAGAAAACAATAAGTAAATATACAAATTTTATTTATTTTTATTAATTTTATTTATTTATTAATTTATTAATTTTTATGATGATTTTCTAAAAATCGGTAGCAAAATTTACAACTATTTATACTTTTTTTTTTTTGGCATAAAAGTTGTTCTTGCCACTAAATTTTATAATATTACATTTTATTTTTTTATAAAAATTATTAAATTTAAATTGATTTTTATAATCAATTATATAAAATTTAATTATAACAATATAGATAAAATATATTTATAATATTAATAAAGCACTTTTTTTTTTTTTTTTTTTTTTTTTTTTTTTTTTTTTTTTTTTTTTTAGAAAACACTATTTAAAATATTACTAATAAGAATTTATTTAATTGGATATAATTATTATTACAATCTGTTAAAATATTCAAATAAAAATAAAAAATACTATTCTAATATAAAGGTTTTTAATAAAATAAAATATTTTTCAATATAAAATAAAACATTTTGATATAAAATTTTATAATAAAAGTTAAAAGTATAATATATAAATTTTAATTATCAATATATAAAAATATTATTAATACAATTTTCATTATTAATATAAAAATAAAAAAATAAGATTTATTATTAATATTGCTAATATAAGTTTTAAATATATAAAAATATTAGTATTAATAATTTAATATAAAAATATAAAGTTTAATATAATTTTTGATTTAGTTTTTGATCTTTGAATTTAAAAATTTATTAAAGTACAAAGATAATAATGTACACATAATGTAATAGAAATGAATCGTAGATTTAATTAAGAATGCATTATTTAGTACATTCTTATCAAGATGCCCCGACGAAGACTCAAGCTTCTCTGTAAACGGAGTTAAACTTTACTAAATTTTTAAAATGAACATTCCTATCGAGTTGCTTTCCAGTCTTCTGATCAATTAGTTGCTGTGTTGAATTGAATTTTTAAAATTTTGAATGGACCGTTATAAAAAGGTTCTAACTTATTACGGCTAAAGTTTCTAACTAAGACTAGATCACTAACTTTTAGTTCTCTTCCTTTGTTCATGCTTATTTGTTCTTCTCTTCTTGTTGCCCAATACTTGTTGGCATTCTTTACATTTTCGCATGCTTCTCTTTTCCATTGGTAGTGTCGAACAAATTTTTCCATGAGAATTTCGTCGTAAGATTTATTGGCGTTTTCAATTGTTCTTATGGCTATATCGTAGGGCTGTTGATCTTCTCTTCCATATACTAGTTAAAAACTGGAATGACCTGTAGTTGTATTTTTAGTTGTTCTAAGAGCCCATAGAGCAGAAGGCAGAACTTTATCCCAATCTTGATTTTTTTTCCTAATAAACGAAACAATTTTCCAATTTCTTTATTTCGGTTTTCAGTGAGACCATTGGATTCAGGGTGATAAGTAGCTATGAATTTTACATGAACATCATAAAGGTCAAGAAAGATTTTTGTCATGTCGGAGGTGAACTGGACTCCATTATCAGTATTAATAACTTGGGGAACACCATGTCTAGCAAAAACGTTAATTATAAATTTAATTACATCATACGAAGTTATATTCTCAGTAGGTTCCGCTTCAACCCATTTAGTGAAATAATCAACTATAACAATAATATATTGATTGCTATTTCTTGTTTTTGGCAAAGGTCCTATAATATCTAATCCTAAGTGTACGAATGGACCTTCTTCTTTTGTTGGATGGTTTTCAGTTGGTTCTGGATATGGTTGAGGACGGTTTAATTGGCATTTTTCGCAATTACTAACAATTCTTCTGATGTCTTTAATCATATTGTTCCAGTAGAAATTTTTCTTGACTCTTTGATAAGTTTTAAAATATCCTTCGTGGCCAATATTATGAGCTTTCAATATTAATTTAAATTTTTCATTTTCATCTGTTATTAATTTTCTATAATTTCCATTGTCAATAAAATAATCTTCTCCGTCAATAACTGTAAACTTTTCGATGATAAATTCTTTTATAATTTGGATAATAATTCTTCGTCATTTCCATTAGTTTTTTAGTTAACAAGACTTTTCAATCTTCCTTACTTTTCATTTTTGAAAGTGCAACTGCTAAAACGTTTTTTTACCGGATTCACATTTTATATTAATTCCAAGCATACTAGCGGTTAGACACCATCTTGCTTGCCTTGCATTCAAAGGTTCTTTATTCTTAAATAAACCAACTAATGGTTTATAATCTGTATAAATAGTTGTAGGTAATGGGTTTCCTTCAATATAAGATTTAAATTTAGTTGTACAGTAAAAAAAGGCACTTTATATAATAAAGTGCCTTATAACTAACACAAAAAAAAATAAAAAAAAAATAAAAAAAAACAATCTTACGACTTCGATGACGTAAGCTCCTTATTCGCCAGAGCTTGGAAAGTACCCGCACCTTCGTGTGTTGAAACATTGAAGGCTGAAGTATTATTATCTGGTCGGTAACCAAATACCTTTGTCTACTTTCCAATTAATTCCCAAAATAACTATTATCCAATAACCTACTATGAATAATAGCTATTTTGTTGTTTTCTGGAAATACACTGCATATGAGCTCTATCCGCTCCTTGTTATAATTTACAAATTTTTTTTAAGAATCTTATTTTACTTTTTAAATAATTTATTTTTATTTATATATATATATCAAACAAACGCCATAGGTTAATCAAATGATTAACGACTTACTTGTTTTTCAATATAATAATAAAAAAAAAAACATAAAAAAAATCTATGTAATTTACTATTATTTCTATTTAATTCCCCGATATCTCCACCATATAAATGTTAAAGTTTAGAGAATTAAATAAAAACAATAAGTAAATACACAAATTTTATTTATTATTTATTTATTTTATTAATTTATTAATTCTTTATTGATTATTAATTGATTTTTTTAAAAATTGGTAGCAAAATTTACAACTATATATACTTTTTTTTTAAGGCATAAAAGTTGTTTTTGCCATTAAATTTTATATTATTACATTTTATTTTTTTATAAAAATTATATAAGATTTAATATAAAAATATATAGTTTAATACAATTTTTGATTTAATTTTTGATTTTTGAATTTAAAAATTTATTAAAGTACAAAAATAATAATGTACACATAATGTATTAGAAATGAATCGTAGATTTAATTAAGAATGCATTATTTGGTACATTCTTATCAATAATGGAACAACACAGGAAATTATTAAAATTTATTATAGTAATAATATATTCGATTATTTTTATTTATCTTTATTAAGTAATTTCTATTTTTGAAAGAGAGAGTTTTTAATTATTTTATTTTCATAATTTCTTAAATATTTAATATTCTATCAATTTGATTTGTTAGTATTAAAAATTTTAATTTAATTGGTTTCAAATTTATATATAAATTATTATAAATCATTAATATAAATTATTATAAAATTTTAATACAAATTATTACAAGATTTTAATATAAAACTATTATAGAATATAAATATAAAACTATTATAAAATATTGATATAAACTATTATAAAATATTGATATAAATTATTATAAAGTATTGTTAACAAATATTATAATCTTTTTAGTATATATATTAAATAAATTGATTGATTAGGTAAGATTATTGCTATATCTTTCCTAATTTGGGTTAAATTGGTCAGGTCAAGATGTTCTTATTAATTATAACAATTTAATTAAATTTAAATAATAAATAACACACACAGAGTTTTATAATTAAGATTTCAATATTTAAGATTTATGTTTTATTAGAACTTTATTTAATATATATTTTAATAATAAATTTTAACTAAGATTAATATAAAGAATTATTCATTGTTATAATTAATTCATTAACTTTTATGTTAATAGTTTAAATTAGATTAATAAGTTAATAATCTTACAAAAAATTCAAAATATGGAATTTCTAATCCTTTTTATACTAAATTAAAATAATAATTAACAATATAATTAAATAATACATTCTAATCTTAATATATTTATTTTATATAACTATATAAAATATAATAATAAAATAATACTGATAAGAATCTTATAATACAATAACTATATAATTATTCATAAAACAATTTAATAATAAAACTAATTTAATAATAAAATATAAAATAAAATAAAATAAAATATTAAAACTAATTAAAAATTCTCTTTCGGAAATCTTTAGAATGATAAAGAATTCCTTAGAATCTTTTAGAAAATAATTGAATAAAAATATATAATAATAAAATATTTAAAACTTATAAACTTATTTAAAATATTATAAAACTATTACTAATAACTAATTTTGTATTTTTAATTAATAATAAAATTTAAGATCTTCTATTACATTATAGCTTTCGGAGCCGACTTGCAATTGTTCGTTGAGTTTTTACTTGTTTAGTATCAGTTGAGTTAGTATTTTTGGATTTTTTATTTATAAGTTTAGTCAGAGTTTCAGTAGTATTTTCGTTACTACTATTATTATAATTGTTATCAAAATTTTCTAAATAAAAAATTTTGTCATTATTATTATTATTAAATTTTTCATTATAACTATTAACACTGGAATTATTATTTAAATTTTTAAAAATATAATTATTATTATTATTATTTAATTTATTTAAAGAATTAATTATATTATTATCTAAATTATTTTTATTAAAATTAACATAAATATTTTCTTCAGAAATATTATTTAAAGGATAATCATTTTTATTCTTATCAGTATTTTCAATCAAAATATCAATATTTTTGATTACACTGTTTTCATAATTCCTTTTATTATTAATTTCATTAATTTTTGTTAATAAAGAATAATTATTTGGTAATGAATTTTTATTATCATTTTTATTACCACTTATGAAAAAATCATTAAAATCATTAATATGATGATTAATTTCGAAAGAATTTTTATTATTATCATCTTCATTAAAAATTGTAGAAAAATTTTTATTATTAATAGTATTATCAACATCATTAGAAACTATATTATCATTATCATTACAAAAAAAAAATTTTAGAAGGTTTATCAGTATTAATATTATTTTTATTAATGTTTTCAGAAAGATTATTAATATTATTTTTATTAAATTTTTCAGAAGGATTATTAATATTATTTTTATTAAAATTTTCAGAAAAATTATTAATATTATTTTTATTAAAATTTTCAGAAAAATTATTATTATTTTTATTAGAAAAATTATTATAAGAATTATTAGTATTATTATTAATGCTATTTAAATTTTCATAAATATTATTAATATTATTTAAATCTTTAGAAATATTATCAGTATTATTAATATCATTTAAATTTTTAGAGAAATTATCAATATTATTTTTATTATTAAAATTTTTAGAAGAACAATTTTTATTATTAATACTATTCTAATTATTGATATTATTTTTATTATTAGGTTTTTCAAAAATATTATTAATTATATTATTAAAATTTTTATTAGAAAAATTTTCGATATTATTATTATTATCAATATTAATTTCACATGGATTATCATGATTATTTATAATGTTAAAATTTTTGTTAGTATTATTATTATTAATATCTTTATTAGAAGAACAATTATTATTATAAACTTTAGAAATTTTATCATTAATAATTTTACATTCAAATACATTCTTTAAATAATTATCATTCTTATTTATATTATCATTAATATTGCAAAAATTATTTTCATCTTTATCATCATGATTTCCAAATGAATTATTAATATCGTTATTATCATTATTTTCTTCATATAAAATTTGAATATATTTATCTTTAGTGATTAGTAAATAATCATCTAGCACATCTTTATTCAATTCTTCTTCGAATTCATCTTTAATATCATCTTCCTCATCTTCTATTTCTGTCACACTTTCAAAACTTCCTATCTTTCGTATCTCATCTGTTTTTTGATATAAGGTGTGATCAGACAAGTCCATAATAATATTCATTCTAACTAGCGCATCCACACCAATTAATACTTGGAAAATATCATCTTTTTCAACCAATCTAAAGATTTCCTTAGAAGTAATATTTCCAATTGTTATTTCTATTTCATATAATTTTGAAATGAGCGTGGTATTAGTACAAGCTTGATATAAGGTTTCTTTAATAGCAGAAATAGGTTTAAAAGGAATTTTATTATTTATCATGAAGGTTTTGGTGATCATATTAATAGAAGAACAGGAATCTAAATATACTGTAGTTTCTACGTTTTCTACCTTACATTTTGTTTTTACAATCTTATCTTTTTTAATTGTTGATAAGATTGTTTCTTCATCTTCTATAATTGTTGTAAACTTTAAGGCTTTAGATAATTCAGTTCTCAATTTAGGATTGATATTGAGCAACTGTCCGATGGTAATATTAGCGAACTTATTTCCAATATCGTCCACAATATTATAATTATCTTGATTTCCTTTTATTTTTAATTTTTTTGTAATATTTTCCTTATTGGATTTTTCTACCTTTTTTTCACTTGGAAGTTGTATTTCTTTAGCTAATTCTTTTATTTCTTTTGCTCTTTCTTTCTTGTTTCTTCTTTTTGCTTCTTCAATTGAGGGTTCATTTATAAAAGATGGATCAAGATGATTTAACGTTTCTGTTTCTTTTTGATTTTCATTTCCTTTATTATTACTATTAGTTTCACTTTCTGGTTCCATTTCCATTTGTTCCTGATTATTTGATGGAACTTTAATTGGTTGAGGATTTTCTTATAAACTTTTCTTAGTTGCTTTCTTATATGGTTTATTTTCATTAGTTTTTCTACTTCTTCTTTCAGCTACAATGGCTATTTCTTTATTATCTTCTATATTCGAAGATTCCTTAGTTCCAGTAAGTGAATTAGTTAAAAGAGTTGTATTGGTTTGATTTATGTAAGTATTCCTTCTCCCATTTAGAAGTTTAAAGGTTGATTATAGTTACTAAAGAAATTTTGGTTATTATTAATAGGATCTATGTTATTATAATTAGGATTTGAACCGTTATAACTAGTATTATTATAATTAGTATTAACATTAAAGTTTCCATTTGAGTTATAATGATTTACATTATTAGTATTAATATTAGAGTTTCTATTTAAATTACTAATATTATTACTATCATAGTTATTATTATTGTTTAGATTATGATTTCTGTTTGTATTGCTGTTATTTGTAATGTAGAGATTATTGTTATTAAGTCTTCCAGTAGCTTCCATATCAGCTAGTTCTTGATAAGTATAAGGACAATCTTGCATCCTATGACAAGGTTGATGACATTTAAAACAATTTAGATTAATATTATTAGACATAAAATTTTGATTTCTTAAATTATTTTTAGTTCCGGATATTTTATTATTGCTAAAGTTATTATTCATGTTGTTAAAATTTGGATTATTGTTATTATAATTATTACCACTATTATAACCATTCCGGAAATGATTTATATTTCTGTTATTAATAGAGTTATTATAATTATTATTATAAGAATTTCGATAATTATTATTATAATTATTTGAATGATTATAACCATTATTTTTATTATAATTATTATATTTATAATAATTATAATTAGAGCGATAATTATTGTAGTCACAATTATTAGGATTGTAATAATTTCTATTATTATAATTATTATTATAATTATTTGGAAAAATAGAATTTAGACCTCCATAAGTATTGGTAAACATAACGACATTTCTATTTCTATTAGGCCTTTCAGATGCAGTCTCTGCAAGTTCAGCTATTTTAAATGCTTCTTCTAAATTAGCTGGTTGAGAAGTTATTACTTCCTTTCTAGCATATCGACGACTTAATAATGAATCCATGTAATCATTAATAGTAATAAATGCTTGACTTTCTGGAGTAAGTGATCCGTATAATTTAGCGTATCTCCAGTTAAAGTCTTTAATTGATTCACCCTTTTGTATTTTGAGTGATTTTAGGTTAAAGCAATTTTCTTGAGGAGTAATATCTAAAAACTTTTCAATGGCTGTTTTAATATCCGTAATACTTGGATATATGATCATTTCAGCCTCTTCATCTTCTTCTTTAACTGTTCCTGCCTATTGAAACAAGGGCTTTATGGATTTTTCAATTAAAGGTCTGATATTGAAACCTTATTAAATAGCGCTCTACCCACCCTCTAATACAAGTAAACGCTCTTATCTACTCTCTAATAAAAAGTTATTTTAATAATTTATTATACCTGAATTTAATCAAGCCACTAATAAATTACCATATATTGTATATTCCAGGAAAACGATGCTGATTTTAGAAATAATTAATAATAATAATTTTTATTTAATTAATAATACGGAATTACTTAATTCACCTATCCCAATCGATGAGCCTTTAGCTATAGAGTTTTTCATTTAACAGCCGCTCTCCCTGATGGTAGGTACTGAATGAATTTAGTATTCTAATATAAAGAAAATAAATTTTAAAATTAATAATTATAAAACTTATTTATTATTGTTGAATAAAACTAATTATTCCAAGTTTTTCAATATCTTGAAAAATCCTCTTGATAGACTTTCCAGATAGAACAAACTCTCTTGATGGAAGTAATTATTATAATAATAAATAAGAATTGAGCGGAAGTGCTCTTCTAAAATGTAAATTTTTTTTTTTGAATTATTATAATAATATTATTATAAACTATTATTATATATGAATAATATATATATATATATTTTTATTTTTTTTTATTATTATTTTTATTATTATTATTATTAGTAAAAATAAATGTTTTATTATAACAAATAAAATTTACAATTTAAGTTTCACAAAAAATTTTTTTTTTTTTTTTTTATAAATTTTGTGAAACTAAGTAAAAAAAATTAAATAATTTTTCCCAAAAAAAATCAAAGTTTTATAAATTTTAAATTCCCTTTAATAAAAAATAAGTTTAAATAAAAAAAATTATATGTTTAATATTTATTTTAAGGTTTCTTTTCATCTTATAATGTGTTTCAGGCGCCCGGATTCTCCACCAAATTTTTATGATACGGGCTGGGGTTGAAACACCAAGATATTCAAAACAAAAAAAATAAATATTAACACATAACTATAAAAATAAATTTGGAAACAAGAAAAAATAAATTAATTTTTAAAATATTCTTTATTTAAATTTTAAAATTAAAATTATTTGTTCCCCGTTGTTGTAAAATATTTAATAATTTGAATACGTATTTAAATGTAATGTAATGTAAATTATTGTGGATAAAAAATGTTTTCCAAATTTTTAATATAAATTTAAATGTATTCCAAATTATTAATTTAAATAATTTTCTCAAAAATTTATGACTAAATTATTTGGAGAATTTACGTAACAATTACTCAGTTTGAATCACGAAACTTCATAAATTAAAAAATAATTAGTCATTAATTAGTTAAATTAAAATAATTAAAGGAATATTGCCTTTTCCGTTTGTTTACAAAAACTTGCCGTTTTGTTTACTTGTCTTTTAAATTATAGAAATTCTAAAAATAAAAATAGCAAGTTGTGGTTTAGTAAATTGGTTTTCACAACTTGGCAAAATTTAAATTAAATATATGGATAGAATATATTTAATCATATAATTAATGAATTAAACTCTAAATTTTCTTCATAGAAAATTTTAGAAAAATTAGATAGTTTTAAATAGGATTTATATTAAAATAATTCATAACATTTCATGTAATTTATTATATAATGTAATTGATAATATAAAATAATATGTTTATGTAATTTATTAAAATTTATTTTGATTTAAAACTTTATTTTGAAAAAGTATAAAAAGAGTTAATTTTTCAACTATTGAACGATAGTTGGAAAATCGTATAGTAATAGGTAAATTTAAATTTTATTATTAGTTTCGTAACTATTATTAGAATAGTTATTTTCTTATAAAACAATTTTATTATAGTTTGTAAAATCTTAAC
The DNA here is from genome assembly GCA_016946835.1 of Neocallimastix lanati (nom. inval.). Classification (NCBI taxonomy): domain Eukaryota; kingdom Fungi; phylum Neocallimastigomycota; class Neocallimastigomycetes; order Neocallimastigales; family Neocallimastigaceae; genus Neocallimastix; species Neocallimastix lanati (nom. inval.). Next base: position 188,758 of record JACVTC010000131.1, read on the forward strand.
TGCTAGTGGGAACTCCGGAAAGGACCCTGCGTTACCCAGTTAAGTGGTTGTTGAAAATTAGTTAATAAATATGACAAATAAATAAAAGAAATTAAAAAAAAAATAATTAATTAATTAATAGAGGTTTAGGATATAGTGTTATTAGTGTAGTAAAGTTAGTATAGAATAGCCACAAACCTAGACTTGATAAGTATTTTATTTTACAGTTGTAACGAATACTAAAATGTAATAATTTAATTAAAAAATTATAATTAAATTATTAATCATTAATATTAGCTCTAACTGCTAATATTAAAGGTTTAAAAAAGAATCATACTTACCTATGGTTCTTTCTAATTTTCGAGTTTATTATAACGAATTATAATAGACGAAACACTAAAATTGATAAAGAAAAGTTTTAATTATAAAATCTGTTTTATTAAAATAATTTGTTTTATTATTTATTAGAAATTTTAAATGTTAAAACTATTGTTATTATTATTATATTATAATTGTTATAATAATAACTCTTGATTTCTCAAAGAGAACTCAAGAGCTTTATTTATACTTTTTTGTCAAAATAAGGTTAAAATCAAAAGGGGTTCTAATCTTAACAAATCTCTTATCTAGGAAAAGACTAGAAGAAAAACCTAGATAAGTTTTTTGATCGATATTCTATCCATATCGATCATCGAGTTAATTAAGTAAAACCGATTACTTTTAAGAAGTAATTGGAAAAACCTTAATTAACCGATTAATTAATCTAATATAATGATCGAAAGTAAAAGAATAAAATAATGAAAATTATTTCGATCATAAAATTTAAAATTTAATCTATTTAGTTCTATTTTATAGAACTTTGCGTAAAAAAATATAAAACAATACATTAATAATAAAATACATGATTAATACAATACGGAATACATGATAGAATACAGAATAGTGTTTTAGTTTATGATTTAATAAGTGAAAGAAAACTAAAACTAATAAATTTAATAATTAAGTGAGCCATGTTGGTCCAGTCGGTTAGGACGATACAGGTCACTGTAGAGGGCGGGGTTCGAATCCTCGGCATGGCACCAAATAATCGGATGAGGTTTCTATCCTGGGATATCATGAGACCACACGTGATGTCCATAAGGCTTTCCCTCAGATGATTATTTCACCCAACCCTGATACTACGCTTTGAATTGAAGCATAGACCTTGATGATTGTAAAATTTCCAATCGCCAATGATTACACCCACTAGGGAGGAGTTAATGGTTCCGTTCTGATGCTCGTGGTCATTAGAGATATATGTAGGAACGTTAGGAATGCATCTCCGGGCAGTGTGTAACGACGATTGAGAGCGGCGAAGCTGATACAGTATGCCAATAACTCATCACCTTACAGTTAATTAATAACTGTATGGCCATATGGGAGATGGGTACCCATATGTGCAAGTCTATGTTTTTTGTTTTTTTTAATAATTAAGTGAATAATTAAATAAATTTAATATTATTTTAAATGTATAAAAATTATTTGATTAAATAAATTTTTAATATTAAACTAAATAAAATTTTAATATATAATTAAATAAATTATTAATTATAATTAGGTGTATAAATGAAATATGAGTTAAATAAAAGTTATATTAATTATAACCTAACTATGTCAAAGTTTTGTACTAATTTGGTCTTAACGATTAGGTCAAGATGCCAAATTATAGTAATTAATTAATAATTTAATTTTATTCTTATTTAAAACATATTATTATTATAAATAAGTCTTTTATTTAAAATATAAGTTTTATTTAATATTAATAATATTTTATTACATTATTATTTTATATAATTATTACTATAATTTAAATTGCAATAATCCTACAAAGGATTAATCAAAAGAATTTAAACATGTATTTATATAAAATAATTAATTATTAAAATATTAATTATTAATATGAATATGTAAATAATATTAATATAAGTTTGATATTGATAATATAAAGTTAGATAATAATATAAATATTTAATATAAATAAAATATAAAATTAAATATTGCTAAATATTATAATTTATAATTAAAATATAATATGTAGAAATTAATTTAATATGACAATCACGTGTTTACATTATTTAATATATATTAAATTCAATATGTTAATAATATTTAGTAATTAGTTGGCCTAGACTAATTCCTAAATATTTTAATAAAGTTAATTTAATAATAATTATTATATTATTATTTTTTATTAATATTGAAATTCAAATAACTGAATTATCGAAATTGAAATTGAATTGAAATTCAGTTATTATCTTAACAAACTAAGAAAATATAATTATTTTGTTAAAAATAATTATAGATTCTTACATAAAATTGATACGATATTTTTATTAAACATCAATATCAATATTTATTTTATTTTATTTGGACGATAACAGTATGGAATAATTGACAAAATAATATATTCTAATATTATATAGAATAATACACACAATAATAATATTCACACTTTAATATTTAGTTTATTTATTTTATTTATTTATTATCATTCATCAATAAAAATACATCATCAATATAAATATTTGTTAACTAGTTAAAATATAATTAAATCATTCAATAAAATATAATTAATTACTAAAATCTCTTATGTTATTAATGTAAACTAAATATAAAACTACACTAAACTATACTAATAAACATGTTTATAGGTTAAATTATTAATAAAACTAAATTAATATTAATAAAAGAACCATTCCTTAAACTATTATTATTTACTAACTATATATATTATTACTAAATTATTATTAACCAATAAGATTTCACTAAATAATTCCTAACCTAATTTTCACTAAATTATGGTATTTATGGTGGTACCGTATCAAAATTGATACAAGATTTTTAACTTGTATAGGGATCAGGGTGTAATCTTATTCGTAAACACTTAATAAATTCTATAAGAATAATTATACTTTAACAATAATAATTCACACAATAATTTAAATATGTTAATCTTTTATTATTATTTATCTTTATTTAATTTAAGTACAACCAATTATGCAATTATTATTCTATTATAATCTATATAATAATATTAATTACTCCTCTAATTCAATATTATTATATAATTATCTCTAGAATATCATATACATATCTCTTTCTTAAATTAACTAACTCACTAACTAACTGTTTATTTATATTCTTTTAATATTATACTAAACATAAAATAAACTATTTAACTTTAAAAACTATATTATTTTTACTATCAACAATTTTACTAATTTTAACTATTTATTAACATTTCGTATCAAAATGTAAGAATATAGATTTATTTCTTATAAAATAATCTATCTTCTTATTTAATTAATTTATATTTCATTTATATTTCAATATTTATTAACATGTAAAAAATATATTAATTTATCCAAATTAATATATTGAAAAATAATGTAAACAAATTTGTTGTAATGTATTAATTACTTAAAAATATTATTTATATTTTATTATTTCAATTAGTTGATAATTTATAAGATTTTAGTAATCGGTTAATTAATTTTTTCCCCAATATTATTATGATTGGGTTTTTATTAATTAATACGATGATTAATATATTAGAATATTAATCGAAGTTATTCAGGTTTTTCTACTAATCTTTTCCTGAATATCAATTTGTTAAGATTAGATACCTTTATTTGATTTGTTAACTTTATCTTATCTATTTTATTAATTTAATAATTACATCTATTTAATAATTTCATCTATTAAAATAATTATAAATAAAAAAGTATAAAAGAACTCAAATTTCTTTGATTAAAGAAATTAGAGTTATTATTATATAATGCTATATAATAAATTAAAAGAAATAAAGTCTTTTTGTTTATATCAATATTTAGTGTTTATTGTAACGAATCTTAAAAAATTAGAAATTAGAATGCTGGCATAGTGGTTAGTCACTATGACCTCAGCCTGAACCACTAGGGTTCGACTCACACCTTTACTAAAATTTTATATCATTTAAATTTTAAAGAATTTTTATACTTCATTTCTGTATTTGTTTCTGTATTTGTTTCTGTATAAATTTCTGTAAAAAATTAACAAAAGAAATTCTTAGAAATTAATAGAAACAAATCAGATAGAAATTCTATTTTAATTTATCTTTTATCATTATTTCTTTTAGATTCTTTTTAACCGAAAATAATCAATTTTTTTGAAACTTTTTAATGATTTTATGGTTTTAAATTTTTATGGATTTAAATTTTGAAAAACTATAAATAGGAGTGAATTTCGCAGCCAAAAAAAAAAAATATTCTAAAAATTGTGTTTTTATTAATTATTGAATTAATTAATAAGTAATTCGAAATATTACAATAATTAATCTTTATAATTAATATTTTTAAATTTCTTAATTAATAAAACTATATTTTAAAAAACCAAATTACTTATTAATCAAAAAGTGCTTACCTATTGTGTTACACTCTTTAAAACACGGATATTCCAATATTCGTTACATTTATAATAAAATCTATATAAAGTTAAGTATAAATTTTTATATCTTAAAATATTAATAATCTAGTTATAGTTAGTATATTATAAATAGATTATTACACAATGTAAGAAATTACTTATAAAATTAATTATAAATAATTTCTTAACTACAAATTAACATTAATTATTACTAATTAACATTAATTTGAGAAAATAAAATTAAATATAATTAAATAAATATAAAATAATATAAATAAATAATTATACTTAAATATAAGATAGAGTTTATTATAGAAAGTTTATAATAAACAATAACACAAAAGGGATAAAAGACACAAATATTTATAAAATATGTTTTATTAAAAGGGTTTTGTTTTATTAATTAATTATTTTATTTGAATTATTATTTATTATAAAAATTCTAAAATAATAACTCTTGATTTCTCTAAGAGAACTCAAGAGAATCAAATATATATAAATTAATAATTAAATATTATTGGTTAAAATAAATACAATAATTTAATGTATTAAATTAATGTATTAAATAAGAAAGATAGATAAATTTTATAATAAATTTATCTAAGTTTCTTACATTGCTCCCTTTACTTAATGAATTTGTATAAATTCATTATCATAAAAGAAATAGTAAGTTTAAAATAAAAATTATAATTAACCAAAAAAAAATATAAAATTATATAATTTATTGAAAGTTTTGCTAACCTTAACTTTTTTACATCTAGAGAAAAGATTAGCGGAAAAACTCTAGATGAATCAATATTAAGTAAAACCAATTAACTTGGGAAAACCTTAATATTGTTTTCTGACTAATATAAGTGAATAAATAATTATAAATTAAATAAAATAAATATAATTACTAAGTGTATAAATAAGTATAAAGTTAAATAAAATGACTATACTATTAAATGAATAAATAAATATTAAATTAAATAAATTATAATAAGAAATGTAAATGAATTATTAATAAATTTATTTGTATTTCTTACATTGCTCCTTTTCATTTTGAATTGTTCAATGAAAGAAGAACAATTTAAGAAATAATAAATTAAGAAATATTAAAAAGAAATAAAATTTAAATAAAATTAAAATAAATATTTAATTGCAATTTCAATTTAAAAAATTGAAATTTAAATTTTGAATGAACAATAATTTATAAATTTATATTATATATTATATATATTTTGTATTAATAAATAAATAAATAATAATAATTAATTTTACAATATATATATATATTGTATATTATTCATTAATTGAATAAAAATAATAATAATAATTTGAATTTTAAATTATATAAATATGATATATAATTTTTCATATATATTAAATAAATAAATAATAATAATAATTTATAATTTTATATTATATTTATCTTTATATTATTTATTAGATGAATAAGTAAGTAATAATTTAAATTATACATATGTATTATTTATTAAATAAATAAATAATAATATTTTATAATTTTTTTTTTATATTATATTTTATATGTATAATTATACAACAAATAAATAAATATAATTTATAATTTAATTATTACACAGTAAATAAATAAAAGTTCATATTTTTAGTTTATTTACTTTATATAATATTTATTTTTATTATTCAATAAACAAATGAATAATATTAATTTATAATTTTATATTATAAATATTATGTATATCTACTTAAATAAATAAATAATAATTATTTTATAATTTTTATATTATATTTTATTTATAATTTTTTTTAGTGTATAAGTTTATACACAAATATGAGAATTACTCTCATAATATTACATGTAGAAATTAAATATATAATTAATAATAAATTATTTTATTATTTTATAATTATATATTAATAAATAAATTAAATAATTAAATTTTATAAAAATATTTTTGTCAACAAATAAACCATAATAAATGGTTCAACAGAAAGCATTATCATTCAATCTAAATTGAACGGCTTCTGCTACTGGTGTTAGTGTTACACCTGTTGACTATTCTACATGTTAAATTATTATTTATTTACAATTATTTTATTTATTTATTTATTTATTACTTACTATTTGTTATTTATTTATTTATTTATTTATTATTTATTTATATTATCATTATTATAATTATTATTATTATATTATTATTATTATTAAAATTATTTATTATTTGAAATTATTTAATTATTAAAAATAAAAATTTCAAATACTTATCTTTTTTAAATTATTTATTTATTTATTTAATTTATTTTGTTTATTTTTGTTTTCTTGTTTTTTATTTTTGTTTTGTTTTTGTTTTTGTTTTTGTTTTTGTTTTGTTTTGTTTGTTTGTTTGTTGCTTATTTTATTTCATTTTATTTTATTTTATTTTATTTTTTTTTTTTTTTTTTTTTTTTTTTTTTATTTTTTTAATAAGAAAATATATATATATAATGTATATAATGTATATAATGTATATAATGTATATAATGTATATAATGTATATAATGTTATATATAAAAACAATTATATAATATTAAAATATAATATAAATATAATATTATAATAGATAAATATGTTATATAAAATAAAATAAAGTAAAATAGTTAGTATTTAATATTGTTAATTTTTATGAAATTTATAAAGACTTATTTTTAAAAGTAAATAGGCAAAGTAAACAGAATAAGTGTTGTCATATTATTATAAAGTTATAATGTTTAATATATATAATAATAAAGAATTGTTAGTCAATGTAATAATAAATTAAACAAAATAAATAATATATATATGACATAAACAAACATAAACAATGAAAAGAAAAATAAAAAATAAACAAAAAAAATTTATAAATTTAAATTGAGAGAAAGAAAAAATTTCGTAAATAATATAAAATGAATTTATTTAATTTAATTATTCCATTATAATTTTAATTATTATTTTTTGTTATATTCATATTAAATTATTTATAAAATATTTTCTTCCTAAAAAGAAGAGTTATTATTGTAAGAAATTACTTATAAAATTAATTATAAATAATTTCTTAACTACAAATTAACATTAATTATTACTAATTAACATTAATTTGAGAAAATAAAATTAAATATAATTAAATAAATATAAAATAATATAAATTAATAATTATACTTAACTTAAATATAAGATAGAGTTTATTATAGAAAGTTTATAATAAACAATAACACAAAAGGGATAAAAGACACAAATATTTATAAAATATGTTTTATTAAAAGGGTTTTGTTTTATTAATTAATTATTTTATTTGAATTATTATTTATTATAAAAATTCTAAAATAATAACTCTTGATTTCTCGAAGAGAACTCAAGAGAATCAAATATATATAAATTAATAATTAAATATTATTGGTTAAAATAAATACAATAATTTAATGTATTAAATTAATGTATTAAATAAAAAAGATAGATAAATTTTATAATAAATTTATCTAAGTTTCTTACACACAATGATACAATATAAGTAATAAAGTATCAAATTTTAATTTATTTAATTATAACGAGGTCGAGCAAATAGGGAATTTATAAAATAATATATTCCAACTCAAAGATAATAAATAATAATTTACACAAATAATAAAATTTATTTATTTCTTTTTTAAATCTTGTTTTTATTTATTTATTTAATTTTACATAAATTATTACAATTATATTTTATATTCCTCTGAATATAATAATTATTAACTATTTCTAATAATTCAATTTATATTAATATCTTAATAATAATTTTACTTATAATTGTAGGATTCAACTCTTATCCTTTAACTATAAGTAATTACTTAATTATTTAAACTAAACTATAAGTTCTCTAAAACTATTATTTTACTCAATTAGAATTTTTTTAAAACAACAAGAAAACTCTCTCTTTAACTTTTATTTCATTCTTTTAAATTTATTAATTAATTTTATCTTGAATATTATTGGCTGTCTAATTAATTTTAATCTATTTATATAATGATTTAGTATATTATATATTGTAATTATTTTTCACTATATTATTATAGGATTTTCTCTTTTGTTAATTTTCTTGCGTATTTCTAGCTGTATTGTATCAACATGTAAGAATCTATAATTATTTGCTAACAAATAATTATATTTTCTTAGTTAAGTTATTATAACTATAACTTTATTTAATTACATATAATATTTATTAAATTTATTTAATTTAATTTTAAATATTCATTAATTTAACAAAATTTATTTAATTAATTTTAAATAATATATTTACAATATGTTAAATTCTCTACTGTAACTAATGTATTTTGTATTGTATTTTATTCTGTATTTTATAATGTATTCTGTATTTTATAATGTATTCTGTATTTTATTAACTATTTAATTTTATATTTTTAATATAAGGATAAATTATATGATCGAAATATCTTTTATTATTTTATTCTTTTATTTTCGATCATTAAATTGGAAAATCGGTTAAGATTTTTTCCAATTACTTTTTAGAAGTAATCGGTTTTACTTAATTAATGCGATGATCGATATGGATAGAATATCGATCGAAAACTTATCTAGGTTTTTCTATCTAATCTTTTCCTAGATAAGAGATTTGTTAAGATTAGAAAACCCTTTCTTATTTAACCTTATTTTCATAAAAAAAATATAAATAAGGCTCTTGAGTTCTCTTTGAGAAATCAAGAGTTATTATTATAAAAAAGTATAGTTATAATAGTAACAATTTTATATTTTTAACTTTAATAAATTAATAAAAATATTTTATTCAAAAACATATTTTTAAAATCAATTTATACAAACAATTCTTCTCTTACTTTTTGTGTTATTATTATAATTAATTTTATAATAGACTCTACTCTAAAGGTAAAAAAATTTATTTTATTTTATTTTCTCAACTTAATGAATTAGTCGTTAAGTTGTAGTTAATAATTCTATTTTGAGTTAGGTCTTAATAGAATTATTACACAACATGTAAAGAATAATAATTAATTTTTATTAAAATAAAAAATAATTATTAATCTTTATTAAATAAAATAATAATTATTTAATAAAATTTATTAACTTTATTATAAAATATTTTTAATATAAAATTATTATTAATAATTTAAAATTAATATTGTAAAATTATTATTCTTTATCATTGTATTAATTAATAATATTAAAATAATTAAACATTAATATTTTTTATATTTGTTAAAATTCATTTGATAATTAAATGTTAAGTTTTAATTTAAATAATTGTTACATTAATATAATTTTAAACAAATCTAATATAAATTATAGAATTATAATTTAGAAATAATTATAAAATTATATTAAAAATCATAATGTAACAAATCAAATGAAAAAAGAATAATTAATATTTAAAAAATTAATTAAAATAAAACAATGTCATGTATAATTGACATTGTTTAAATAAAACAAATGTTAATTGAAGTTTTCCGATTGGAAAATATCGGTTTTTATTCAATTAACATATGATCAATTTTATTAATAATTGATCATTAAACTTTTTAGGTTTTTCTACCAAATCTTTTCCTAAAAAGTTATTCATTAAGATTTGGAACTTTACTATAAATAATTCTTGATTTTCTTTATTTTGAAAATCAAGAGTTATTATTATAAGAAAACATGATGGATCATCTTTAAAATTATTAATATGAATATTTGGAATATGTAACGGAGGTGCTTCTATTGTAAAGGCGGGATGAGATATAGAAACACAGAAAGGAGAAAACTCAATAGGTTTACACTATCTGTATAAATAATTCGTTTTATTAGAAATATTTTTTATTAATTATAAAATTTAAAATAATTATTAATATTAATCAACAAGGTAATATTTCGAATTACTTATACGTTAATTATTATTAATAAAAGCACGAAGAAAAATATTTTCATTCGTGAAGTTCGCACTATTTATACTTTTAACGGAAAAACAGTTTTAACATGTAAAAATAATTTTAAAGAAATATTTAGAAATATGTTTGTAATAATTAATAATGTAAAGTTTCTAGAATATAGATTTTAATTGATGAAAATGAATCTTATCAAAAAAGAATAAAATAATTTATATAATAAGAATTTCTAAATTCATTTCGGTTGAATTACGAACCGAAAGAATCTTTAACTTTCTATAATTTTATACAGAAAGAATATTCAAGAAGATATTATTAATAATTAATAAAATAATTAATAAAATAATTATTTATGCAAAATGGATTGAGGTGTGAGTCGAACCCATGAAGTATTGGTCATGGTCAATGTAACTAACCATTGAACCAAAGTTCTAATTTTACTAACTGATGGTAAAGAATGAATTAATAACCTTTATTTTATTATTAATAATTCTTTACTAAATTGTACTTTCCTATATTCTTCATAACCTAAACCTCATTGTAAATTTAATTTATTTTGATATAAATTAATTTTAATTTGTAAATAATGTAAATAAATTTTAATTAATCACTTTATTGTTATATTATTAAATATATGTATATATTAAAATACAATTGTAAATATTAAAATTATACTTTTAAGATACTAAATTATTAAAAATATTAATTAAATATTATTATAAAAATTATTATAAAATTATTAAAATTATTAATTAAATATTATTCTAAAAATTATTATAAATTATTAATATTATAAAATTATTAAAATTATTAAATATTATTATAAAAATTTATTTATTATAACTATTAAATATTATTATAAAATTATTAAGATTATTAATTAAATTTATTATTAAAAATTATTATTAAAAATTTTTACTTATTATAAAAATTATTATTTAAATATTATCAAATTTATTAATTAAATATTATAAAAATTTTATTTTATTTTGAAAATAATTACAAGTATTATTTAAAATAATTAAAGATTATTAAATTTATTATATTAATCTTTAAAAACAATTTATTTAACTTAAAAATATCAAAGAAAATAGTAAAAACTATTTTCTATATATTTATTTTATAATTATTTTTAATTAAATTATATTTGAATATTATATTATTATATTTATAAAAATTAAAACAAAAATGAATTATTGATATAAAATTAATTCAATAATTCTATAAAATTACTTAAATTATAAACAATTAATTATACTTTAAATTTATAAAAAAATATAAATATTGTAACAATTTCTTAAAAATTAAATATGTGTACTTTAAATAAAAAGTTTTATATTAATAAAAAAAAATATAAATAACTTTTAATAAAGAAATAATTTTTTTATTTAAAATCAAAGCAGGGTAATACCCGTCCCCCCCTGCTTGATTTTAAATATCTAAGTGTCAACCCCGAGTCTACCAAAATTGGTGGAGATATCGGGGAAGAAGAAGAAGAAGAAGAAGAAGAAGAAGAAGAAGAAGAAGTAGAAGAAGTAGAAGAAGTAGAAGAAGAAGAAGAAGAAAACCAAGTGGAAGAAGACCAAGAAAAAGAAGACCAAGAAGAAAACCAAGTGGAAGAAGACCAAGAAAAAGAAGACCAAGAAGAAAACCAAGAAGAAGACCAAGAAGAAGACCAAGAAGAAGACCAAGAAGAAAACCAAGAAGAAGACCAAGAAGAAAACCAAGAAGAAGACCAAGAAGAAAACCAAGAAGAAGACCAAGAAGAAAACCAAGAAGAAGACCAAGAAGAAGACCAAGAAGAAGACCAAGAAGAAGACCAAGAAGAAGACCAAGAAGAAGACCAAGAAGAAGACCAAGAAGAAGACCAAGAAGAAGAGACCAAGAAGAAGAGACCAAGAAGGAGAAGACCAAGAAGGAGAAGACCAAGAAGGAGAAGACCAAGAAGGAGAAGACCAAGAAGGAGAAGACCAAGAAGGAAATTGGAACTACTAGGACTTATTTTTTTTTTTGGAATTATGAGAATAATTTTTTTTTTAAATTAAATTTAATAGAATTAAATTAAATTAAATTAAAAACATAAAAAAAAAAAAAAAAAAAAAAAAAAAAAAAAAAATTTTCACACTTTTACAATCATCATCATAAAATTTTTTTTTATTGTTATCGGTTTTTGTGTTGTTGTTGTGGTTGGTGTTGTTGTTGTGATTGTTGTTGTTGTGGTAGTAATAAAAATTAACATCAGTTTTATTTGGTCTTCGCGTGCTCCAAATAAAACTATATACTGAGTTTACTGCGTACTAAGCAGTTATAGATAATTCTATAATTGCGAGTGGTTTAATCAGGTGTTTGGAGAGGGGCCGGTTACGAACTAATCGAACCCCGATTAGATATAGCGGTAAATACTGTTGGGAAGCAGAAATTACCCTATAGATCACCCATTATACGTTCAACACGGTTTGGGTGCTCCTCCACTTGACTCAGGCAAATTCACTTAGTATACCGAAATACTAAGGTCCCTCTGCGTGGTCGGCAGTTGTAATAGATAGCGGTTTTTCAAGTTGTATTAGGTTTGTTAATTTACCTTGTTTTTAATTAAGTTTATTTGTTTTTTTTAAGTTGTAATTATATAAACTTAATAATAATTGTAATTGTAATTGTAATTGTAAATATTGTAATAATAACCGATAACAAATAAATAAAAAAAAAAAAAAAAAAAAAAAAAAAAAAAAAATAATATTAATTTTTGTGTTTTTAAATATTTTTAATTGCTATATTTAAAAAAATTTTTTTTGTAAATAATTGTATATATTTTTTTTTTTAAGTAAAGATAAACGAAAGGGGTTATTAGCTTGAAAGAATAGTGAACACTCCAACTAGTTTATTAATTTATATTTATTCTAGTGTCCAGGAGGGGGAGTACGGGTGTATATAGCAAAATTAAATATACACTAGCCGGAAACGTCTCACTAGAGATATAAATTACTTAAATATATAATTTTAATTGTAAATAAATAAATAAATAAATAAAAATATAGCAATTAAATAATTAATAAAACAATTTTTTTTTTATTTTATTTTTTTTTTAAAAGAGTGTTTTTTTTAAAATGAGTTCAATTAATTTTAAAGATTTAAAAAAAGAACTTAAGGATATTGAAAAAATATCCAAAGAAAATTTAGATGTTAAAACTTGGAAGTCTGATTTAGAGCTTTGGATAAAGCTTGAACATGTTGAAGACTCCAAGATTATATTTTATGCCTGTGTTTTAACCTCAATTGGTGAAACCAGGAAAGTCATCCAAGAATTAATGGATGATAATAATAAAGATGATGATAGTGATGATGATGATGATGATGATGATGATGATGATGATGATGATAATTATAAGGATATTAATGATGAAGATGAGGATGATGATAATGAAGAAGATAAAGAAATTGATAAAAAGAATAAAGCTTATCCTTCCCTTAATAGAATTGTAAAAGCTATAGAAGAATTTTATGGCATTAGGGAGGATCAAAATAATTTATTAAGAGAGCTACGTGCTCTAAGAATTAAGAGAAATGAAAGAATCAAAGATTTTAATATTAAGTATAAAACTTTATATTTAAAATTAAATAAAAAGAAAAGAAGTCAGATAAGTGTTTTAGATTACACAGACTCCATTGAAAACAATGTTGAAGCCTGGAAACGTCTAACCTTATTTGATAACATTTCTCTGTCAAAAGCCTTTAAAATTGCTGAAAAAGCAGATAGGTTAAATTATATGGGTAGTAATCAAAGAAGACATCCTACTAACCCTTCACCTTCTGCAAATATATCTTCTTTTAATAATAGAGTTAATTTTCATCCTCCTATTAAAAATAAATTAGAACAAAAAGTTAATATTAAACCTAAAGAAGATAATGACATAGAGGAATTAACAAGAAAAATGAGAAGTTTAACAATAAAGGCTTGTTATTTCTGTAAAGAACCAGGTCATTATCAAAACAATTGCCCAAAGTTGAGAGCAATTGTTGAGAAAAATAGGAAGGAAATTAGAAACAATAAACGTTTAAATTGAGTAATGGGATAAGAAGCTCTCCCATACTTAATAAAGCAGCTTCAGTTAAATATCAAAAAGAAATTAAAAATTCTCGTCTTTCTAATATTGAAGAAACTCCTGCTAATAAAAGGGTGGTTAATAAAAAGAAAGTTGATTATTTAGTAGGAGCATCTAAACGTAAAATTTATGATGTTAATAATGATGAAGGTAGTGCAGAGAAAAGGATTCATAAGTCGTTGAAGGAGAATCCTAAACCTATAATAACTCCAGCATTACGAAAACAGAAAGAACGAGAAGTAAAAGAAAATAATATAAGTAATAAAATTGTTAAACAAATTAAACCATCTATTCTAGCTCAACCACGAATTGAAAAAGAAAAAGAGATTGAAAGACAAATTCGTGATAATGAAAGAGCTAGTAATAGTAATACTAATTATAGTAATAATAATAGTAATGATAATAGTAATGATAATATTAATAATAATTCATTAGTGAATGATCAAGTTATTATAAATAATGTAAATAATGATAAAAGAAAGAATAAAAATTTAATGAAAGTAAATAATGATAATAATAAAAGTATTGTGAAGGAGAATAATAAAGTAATTGATTTAACAAAGGTGTTAATTAGTAAAGATAAAGATACTCAAAAAGAAAATAAAAGTTCTAGAGTATCTAGGAAAATTAAGATGCAATCGGGGGAAGAAGAATATGATATTCTTAAAGATTTAAATTCTGCCCATTGCAATATTACTTTTGGACAGTTATTGGATGCTGCTCCAAAATTAAGATATAAGGTGTCACAGGGTATTAAATTGGATAGGGACCAATCTAATATCTCTGGGGTGTTGGATAATGTGTCAGCCACGACTGTGGTCGTTAATAACATAGACCACACTTATAAAAGTAAAGGTAACGAACCATGTGAAGAGGATATTGCCATGGTTGATGTTACAGTTGAAGGTGTTTCGGGGAAGGCTTTAATTGATTCATGTAGTAATTTAAGTATAATTACTCAACAATTTTTAGATAAGCTTCCGTCCGAATATGAACCTATTGATATTAGTCGTGGCAGAATTAGGTTGGCAACTAAGAATGATGATTACTCGGAAGGTTATATCATTCGGGTGCCAGTAAAGATTAATAATCTTGTATTAATGGTTAATTGTAGAATAGTAGAAAAGGAGGATCCTTTTTACGATATTCTAATTAACTTAAAAACCCAAATTGATTATAATTTGTTTATCCACCCCATTTTATATAGTTTGTGTCAAATTACTCCTGAGGGAGTAATTGACGTTATTGCACCTATTAATAATGATTATGAAGATGAAGAAAAGTTGTTGTGTATGATTAAGGCTTTGGATGAGGATTCCAAAAAGAATGATTTAAAGAAAATTGAAGGATTATCCCCAAAGCAATATATTCATCATGAAATTTTCCTAAATACTTTAAACGAAAAATATAAAGATGAAATAATTAAAATTCTGGAGGAGAACTTAGAAATAGTTGCTACTTCTTCAGAAGAATTAACACCTTCTGATCTTCCTCCACATAAGATTAATTTAATTCCTGGTGCGAAACCAGTTAAGCAAAGGTGCTATAGATTAGTTAAATTTAAGTCGGATATACTTAAGGAGGAATTAATTAAATTAATTAATAAGAAATTAATTGAACCTTCTTGTTCCGAATGGTCATCGCCAATAGTGTTAGTACCGAAGAAGAACGGTAAATGGCGATTATGTATTGATTATCGTAAGGTTAATGATTTAACAGTTAAAGATTCTTATTCATTACCTTACATTGATGAGATATTTGATAGTTTAGATGGGGCACAGATTTTTACAACAATGGATCTTTACTCTGGTTATCATCAAATTTTGATGGATGAGGAAAGTGTAGAAATTACCACCTTCACCACAAAATTTGGTAACTACCAATTCAAGGTTATGCCTTTTGGTTTAACCGGAGCCCCAGCTACATTTCAAAGGGAAATGAATAGGATTCTTTTCCCATTTATAGGAAAGTTTGTTTTTAACTTTATAGATGATATTTTAATATACTCTAAGAGTATAGAAGAACATATAAGCCACATTAGGCAAGTGTTGGAAGTATTTCGCCAACACAAATTAAAAATTAACATTGAAAAATGTGCCTTTATGCAGACTGAAGTAGAAGTCTTAGGTCATAAGGCATCAGTGAAAGGTTTAAGTCCCCAGGATAGCAAAATTAAGGCTATCAAGGAGTGGGTAGCACCTGTTGATGTTCATGAATTACGATCTTTTCTTGGAGCAGTAGGATATTATAGAAACTTTATTGATAAATATGCCCAAATCTCTGCTCCTTTATGTAAATTATTAAGAAAGAATGTTAAATATAAATGGAATAATGAACATCAACAAAGTTTTGATCTGTTAAAAGAAAAGTTAATAAATGCTCCAATTTTAAAATATCCAAGTTTTAATCAAAGGTTTATAATTAGAACGGATGCTTCCTATGAAGGTATTGGAGGAGTATTACTCCAAGAAGATTTAGAAACCAAAAAGGAACATCCAGTTCATTATATAAGTAGAAGTTTAAGTAAAGCCGAGAAAAATTATGGCATTACTGACTTGGAAGGAGCTGCATTAATTTATTGTATTACTAAGTTGAAATCTTATATATTAGGAAATCCTAATAAAACAGTAGTAATAACAGATCATAAACCTTTAATCAGTTTCTTTAAAAATAAGGAACCTAATAATGCTAGGCAAGCAAGGTGGTGCTTAACTGTTAGTACCCTTGGCGTTGAAATTCAATATCAAATGGGTAAGAAAAATGTGTTAGCCGATGCATTATCTAGGATGAAGAAAAGAGATGATTCTGTGGTATTGGCAACTAAGTTAACTTCAAAGGAAGAAGAAGAGTTGCTTTCTAAAACTATTAAAGACTTTATAAATGAAAAATTTGTTACGATAGATGGTGAAGATTATTTTGTTGATGGTAATGACTATCGTAAATTAATTACGGATCAAACGGAAAGAGTAAAACTTATTTTAGAAGCCCATAAGATAGGTCATGAGGGATATTATAAGACTTATCAAAGGCTTCGTAAAAGTTTTTATTGGAATAATATGGTGATGGATATTAAAAGAGTGGTGCAAAGTTGTGACAAGTGTCAGTTGAATAGGTCACAACCATATCCAGAACCTACAGAAAATATTCCAACTAAAGTAGAAGGTCCTTTTATACATTTGGGTTTAGATATTATTGGACCTTTGATTAAAACTAAAAATAATAATCAATATATTATGGTTGTGGTGGATTACTTCACCAAATGGGTTGAAGCAGAACCCACGGAAAATATAACATCACAGGATGTGATTAAGTTCTTAATTAATGTGTTTGCTCGTCATGGTGTTCCACAGGTAATAACAACTGACAATGGTGTTCAGTTCACCTCGGACATGACGAAAATATTTTTAGATCTCTATGATGTATATGTGAAGTTTATTTCCACATATCATCCTGAAAGTAATGGACTTACGGAAAACCGTAATAAAGAGATCGGCAAGTTATTGAGGTTGTTGGGTTCTAAGAATAAGGATTGGGATGAAGTTTTACCATCCGCCTTATGGGCTCTTAGAACTACCAAAAATAAGGTAACAAAACATTCAAGTTTTGAGTTGGTTTATGGTAGGGAGGATCAGCAGCCTTTTGATATTGCTGCTAGACCTACCAAGGATATTAATAAGTCATCGGATGAAGTGTTGTTAGAAAAATTTATAAATCATTACCGATGGACTTTAGAAGCAGCCGAAAATGTTAAAAATGCAAATAAGTATTGGGCTGCTAGAAGAGAGGAAAAGAATAGTTTGAATGAGGGAAAAAGAATTAGGGAAGGTGATTTAGTTCTAGTTAGAAATTTTTCAAGAACTAAACTAGAACCTTATTTTGTTGGTCCTCTTAAAGTTATAAAAAAACAATTTAATACGGTTACCTTGGCTGATCCAAATTCTGGAATTCAAATGAATAGGAATGTTCATTTGAAGAATATAGTCAAGTATAACTCAGCTTCGATGTAGCTTGAGTTTTAGAGGGGGCATCATGGTAAAGAATGAATTAATAACCTTTATTTTATTATTAATAATTCTTTACTAAATTGTACTTTCCTATATTCTTCATAACCTAAACCTCATTGTAAATTTAATTTATTTTGATATAAATTAATTTTAATTTGTAAATAATGTAAATAAATTTTAATTAATCACTTTATTGTTATATTATTAAATATATGTATATATTAAAATACAATTGTAAATATTAAAATTATACTTTTAAGATACTAAATTATTAAAAATATTAATTAAATATTATTATAAAAATTATTATAAAATTATTAAAATTATTAATTAAATATTATTCTAAAAATTATTATAAATTATTAATATTATAAAATTATTAAAATTATTAAATATTATTATAAAAATTTATTTATTATAACTATTAAATATTATTATAAAATTATTAAGATTATTAATTAAATTTATTATTAAAAATTATTATTAAAAATTTTTACTTATTATAAAAATTATTATTTAAATATTATCAAATTTATTAATTAAATATTATAAAAATTTTATTTTATTTTGAAAATAATTACAAGTATTATTTAAAATAATTAAAGATTATTAAATTTATTATATTAATCTTTAAAAACAATTTATTTAACTTAAAAATATCAAAGAAAATAGTAAAAACTATTTTCTATATATTTATTTTATAATTATTTTTAATTAAATTATATTTGAATATTATATTATTATATTTATAAAAATTAAAACAAAAATGAATTATTGATATAAAATTAATTCAATAATTCTATAAAATTACTTAAATTATAAACAATTAATTATACTTTAAATTTATAAAAAAATATAAATATTGTAACAATTTCTTAAAAATTAAATATGTGTACTTTAAATAAAAAGTTTTATATTAATAAAAAAAAATATAAATAACTTTTAATAAAGAAATAATTTTTTTATTTAAAATCAAAGCAGGGTAATACCCGTCCCCCCCTGCTTGATTTTAAATATCTAAGTGTCAACCCCGAGTCTACCACTGATGATGCAGTATTTAAATAAAAAGAGAATATTATCAAGAAATAAAATTAAATATAATAAATAATTAGTTAAATTATATATGTATATTATAATAATAAATAGTAATATAAAAATTATTAAATTTATTTAATTAGTTAATAGCCAATAGGATTTAATTTATAGTAAATTAGAAATTAGAAATATAAAAGAAAAATTATTATAATTCTTTAAAAAAAAAAGGGAGGTTTTTTTATTTAAAAAAAAAAATAGAGATAAAATTGGTTAAAATAAATATATTTGGGGAATATATTTATTTATCAAAAATTCTAATAGTAATAAGTTAGTTAGAAATAAATAATTAATAAGATCTTTAATAACATTTTATTATAAAATTTGTATTACGACATAAATAATTTAAATAAATAAATAAAACGACAAAACTATAATTTTTTTTATATTTTGTTTTAATATTAACGTGTATTGTAATTATATATTTTTATATTAGAATATATTTTTATTTAATACAATCTTGCTAACCACAAAAACATTGATACTTATAAAAATAACGTATCAAAATTTGGCGCCCAACGTGGGGGGAAAGCAAGATCAAATAAATTAATATGAAAATAATAAGAAAATTATAATTACAATATAATTATCATAATAGAATACTTTTTTTTATATATAATCTTTCATTTATTTTTCTTTTTTTTTATCAAGTAATTATTTTTTTTTTTACAATGTTTGACTCTACTAAACTGCAAAGGAAGCTACCACATCTGGCTGATTATGGAAAAGATGTAGACAGCTGGATGACCGACTTTGTTAAGATAATGGAGCTTTATGATATAATGGAACCAAGGCGAATTTTTATTTGGGTAAAGGAAGCTGTGGAAGAAGATATTCAAGGAGCGTTACAATCATTGGTAGTCAGACACGGGGATGAAATGAGATATCCCACATTTAAAGAAATTCAAAATACAATTGAAGAACATTTGCACATTACAGAAAATGATAAATGTGCAGTTCTCAAAACAATACAAATAAATCAAGAAGAATCAATTAAAAAGTTTAATTACAGATATAAAAAATTATATAATAAACTCAGTTTAGAATATAGAAGACTTATATCTGTAAAGGACTACACGAATGCTATTAGCTCCCGTGTATTTCCATGCTCAAGAGTTATGGTTGCAGAATGTGATACAATAAATGAGGCGTGTAAAATTGCAGAAGTAGCTGAGGAGACTGAAAAAGAAATAGCAAATATAAATCAAAGAAATGAAATTAATAATATGAGGAATCATATTATGTTTACTCAGAATCAGCCGGATAATAGCTTACTAATGCGACATCCATTCTACGAAAACTTACAGTTAAATCAATTACCTATGAACCATAATAATAATATATTCCAGGAAAGAAATAATTGGAATTCTAAATCTAGATTATGGAACAATAATAATAATTTCAGAAATTCAAATTATGTATATCACATGAGTAATCCATATAATAATCCAAATTATTACTTGAATAATAAAAATGATATTAATAAAATGAACAATGGAAATTTTACAAATCGTTATAATAGTAGATTTAATTATAATAAATTTTGGCACAGTAATAATATTAATCAATATATGAATAATAATAACAAATATAATATGAACAATATGAATAATAATCAGCCATCCAATGAAATAAGAGACAATAAGATGAATCATTATTTAAACAATTTGAACAACAATATTAATATAACAAATAATGATAAAGAACATGACAACCAAATGTTTAACAATAATAAATTTAATACAAATAATATGATTCAATCCTTTAATTATCAAAATGGAAATAATCACAACAATGGGATAGAAAATAATAATGTCAGTAATACATTAGTAACTAATAAAAACTCAATTAACAACAATAATAACAACCATGTAAATTGTTACCGTTGCACAATGAATGGACATAGAGCTTCAGAATGTCCTTATACATTTAAGCAATTGGCTGAATTGGAAGAAAAAGGATTGCTCAATAAACATTTAAACCAATAGATGGGAGAAGGACAACTTCCATTAACCAAACCAATAAAATAATATTCAAAAATAATGACTCATATAATAATAATAATAAAACAATGTTCAAAAATAATGACTCATATAATAATAATAATAATAAAATAATGTTCAAAAATAACGACTCATATAATAATAATAATAATAATAATAATATAATGACAATGGTAGACGATCAAACAATATTACCTATAATTAATAATAATATTAAAGAAAAACAAAAATGTAATGACCTTAATATAAACAATAATAGTAACACTACACAAAATACATTAAATAGACCAATTGAAATTATAGCAGCCGCTACTCGAAATTCAAGAAATAAATTAAACAAACATAATGAAAAGCCATACAATAGAAAGGAAGTGAGATTTAATTTAAAGGACAATCCAAAACCAATACAAACGGCAGCTATGAGTCATAATAATATTAATAATAATACTAGTGATAATAAAATTAGTACTAATAATAGTATTAATAATAATTATAATAATAATATTAATAATAAAAATAATATCGATTATAGTAATACAAATGCTAATAATAATTATAATAATATTAATAATCATAAGAATAATAAGAATAATGAATATGAAAACAATAATAAGAATAATAATAATAAAATTAATCATAATATAGACAATTATAACGATAATGCGAATAATGATAATAAAAATAATAATACTATAGATAATTATAATAGTAATAATGATTTTAATGAAAATAAGGAAAATAATACTTACGACTATTTTAAAGAAAATACTGTCACCAATAATGATGATAATACTCATAACAATACAAGCAATACCCAAAGGGTTGAACGAGAAGATATAGAACCTAATGAAGATGTAATTATGATAGAAGAATCTGAAGATGATGAAGATAATGATGCTGATAAAGAAAATTATAACTCTAAAAATTATAATAATATTTTACCTGGTAGATCTAAGAATTTTAATAATATAATTAAGGAAAACCCGGATATGGTCTCTAATAGTGAAAATCGTAAAACAGAAAAACTAGAATATCTTGATCCTTCCTTTATAACAGAGAAAAATATTCGAAATGTTAAAGGTAAAAATAGGGAAGAAAAAATCAAAGATATAAAAAATAAAGCTAAGAAAATAAATACTGACATTGAGCAAAGTGAAACTTCTTTTAAGAAACCTGAAAAACACATCAAACTTATGGAAAAATTTGGTGATTATTATATTCAAGATTTAATAAAAGAAATTGCATCAACTGATGTAATAACAAAATTAGTTTACCTTTTAGATCTTTTTCCAAATTCCGTACAGAATTTTTAAAAGCTTTAAAATTAGCGCCTAAACAAACAATAACAAATGTGATGACGGTTATCACAAAACATAAAATAATTAAAGTTTGCGGTAAAGTAGAAAATAATGACTGTGAAATATTTTTAGATACGTGTGCTAGTGTCAACTTTATCACACGTTCTGCTTTAAATAAATTAAAAATCAACAAACCTTCTATTGGTAGAATTTCTGAAACAATATTTCAAGCGTACTCTAATTCTTCAACAGAGAGTGATATCTATGACTTACAGATTTCTATTGGTAGTAAAACTTTTAATGAATATTTCAGAGTAATAGGAAAGGAAGATATTTTCGATATCTTAATTGGTGTTGATTCTCTAAAGAATAATAGATTTGATATTAACTTAGTAGATGATACTTTATATTATATTGATGAAAATAATAATTACATTAAACTAGCAGATCTATTTTATGATATCAATCTTAATAATACTTACAAGGATGATGAGGATATAGAAAAACATCAAAATACAAAATCTGAACCTTTTTTATTAACAATTACAGTTACCAATGATAAAGAAATTACGAACACTAATGAATTACCTAACACGAAAGAACATTTAATTAACGAAATAATATCTTCTGTTCCTAATAAATTTAAAAATAAAATTAGTAAATTATTTTTTAAATTTAAAAATGTAGTTGCAATTAAAACAGATGATTTAGGAAGGTCAAAATTATTACCTCACAGGATTGAATTAATTCCAAAATCTTCACCAATAAAGTTAAAAGCTTACCGTTTATCCAAAGCGCAAACAAAAGCTCTAAAGGAAATTTTGATTAAGCTAATAGAAAACAAACTAATAGAGCCATCCTACTCTTCATGGGCATTTCCAGTAGTACTAGTTCCAAAGAAAAACGGCGACTGGAGAATGTGTGTCGACTTTAGGGCTTTAAACAATATAACTATTAAGGATTCCTATGCTTTGCCCTTAATTGATGACATATTAATGTTTATTGGAAAGAACGCTAAAATACTCTCTACTATTGATCTTTTTTCTGGTTATCATCAGGTTCCAATGAATCCTGATGATAAAGATAAAACAACATTCACAACGATGTTTGGAAACTATAAATTTTGTGTGATGCCGTTTGGGCTATGTAATGCACCGGCTACATTTCAACGTGAAATGAACCGGATTTTTTTTGACTTGATTGGAGTATGCTTATTTGTTTACATTGACGATTTAGTTATATTTTCTGACTCAATTGAATCACACATTACTCATCTTACTAAAGTATTCCAAATCCTAGCAGACAATGGTTTGAAAATAAACTTAGAAAAATGTTCTTTTTTCAAAGAAGAAGTAGTCCTTCTTGGTCATGTATTATCCACAAAAGGTATTGCCCCGATTCCTGATAAGATTAAAGTTATAATTAACTGGCTACCCCCTAAAAATATCACTCAACTTAAATCATTTTTGGGAGCTGTTGGTTATTATCGGAAATTTATTAAAAATTTTGCTCAGATTGCAAATCCTCTGTTTAACCTCTTAAAGAAAGATGTACCGTATGAATGGTCCGAAAAGTGCAACATAGCCTTTGAAAAATTAAAAATGTCACTAACGGTTGCCCCTATTTTAACTCCTCCTGATTATTCTAAACCATTTATTATCCGAACAGATGCTTCCAGAGATGGACTTGGTGGAGTACTTCTCCAAACAAATGAAAATTCAATTGAAATCCCCATATATTTTGAAAGTAGAACTCTTTCCGCTGCTGAATCTAATTATAGTGTTACTGATTTAGAAGGCAAAGCAATATTTCATTGTGTTAAAAAATTTAAACCCTATTTTAGTGGAAGCCCTTTTACCACTATCGTTTATACAGATCATAAACCCTTGGTTAGTATATTTGCTAATAGAGAGCCTTCAAATAATCGCCACCTTAAATGGGTTACTGAACTATCAATATTAAATGTTCAAGTCCAATTTCAAGAGGGGAAGAAGAACGTTATTGCTGACGCTTTATCTAGGTTACCTACAAAAGAAATACATGAAAATAAAGAAATATTAAATGCATTAGTAAACAATGATGTTTTATCCAATAATAGCAATGATAGTATAAATAAATTTATGAATGAATTTATAAATAAGAGAATTATAAATATTGATGGTGTGGAATATCTTAAACAAGGAGAACAACTGAGAAGAATAGTTCACAACAAAGAAGAGAAGCAAAAATTAATCGAAGAAGCCCATGGTCTAGGCCATGAAGGAGCTTATAAAACTTATAGCAGACTGAAGAGGGATTACTACTGGGGAAATATGAAAAAAGATATACAAATACTAATAAAATGTTGTCACAAGTGTCAAACTTGTCGACCACAAAAATTAAATAAATATACCGAAAATATTGCAACTGTACCTGAATATCCTTTCTCAAGAGTTGGGTTGGATCTAATAGGACCGTTACCTATAACAAATAAAGGTAATAGATATATAATTGTATTAGTAGATTATCTTACCAAATGGGTGGAAGCAGAACCCTTACAATCTGCCGAATCTCAAGATGTAATAAATTTTCTCAAGAAAATATTTGCACGACATGGTGTGCCTGAAATTTTAGTTACTGACAATGGTCCACAGTTTACTTCCGATAAGACAAAAGCATTTTTGGACCTTAACGACATTTATGTAAATTATGTAGCAACCTATCACCCCTCGTCTAATGGAGAAGTAGAAAACAGAAATAGGGAAATAGGTAAGTATCTCAGGTTACTCGGAGAAGAGGATTCGCAGTGGGACGAAACACTTTATAGTGCTCTTTGGGCTTTAAGAACGTGCAAGAATGAAGTTACGAAACACAGCAGCTTTGAATTGTTGTATGGTCGGAGAGACTTACAACCATTCGAACTCACTGTTAATGTCGAATCCAAAAATGACTGGGAAGACGAAGAAGAATTTTGGCTGAGGAAATTTATTAACCATGACCGTTGGATCCGTGAAGCAATAAAGAACATTGAAACAGCAAACAAGTTGTGGGAAGATCGTAGAAAACAAATAAAAAGAATGAGAGCAAAGTATAAGCCAGGTGATCTTGTTTTGGTCAAATTGTTCAACAGAAAGAAGCTGGATCCGTTTTTCACAGGCCACTAAAGATCGTAAAACAAGAGTTCAATACAGAAACAGTTTGCGATCCAGTAACTGGGGAAGTTGCTGATAGGAACATTCATTTAAAAAACATTATTCCATATTTCACAGAATTGAATTTAGAAGAATAAGGATACATATATATATACAAAAAAAAAAAAAAAAAAAAAAAAAAAAAAAAAAAAAATTAACAGTAATAATAATACTAATAATAATAATAATAATAATAATAATTAAATTATATTGAAACTTCAAAACCTCAAAATTGAAATTTCAAAATCTGAATTTAAAACTTATAATTTTGAAATTTATTTTATTTATTACTTAACATTTGATAAATTTTATCTTAAAAAAAAAAAAAAAAAAAAAAAAAAAAAAAAAAAAAAAATAATAATAATAATAATAATAATAATTATATATAAGAACTGATTATATTAGATATAATAATAAAATATATAAACATAGATAGTATAGATAGTATAATTAACTATAATATAGACAATATAACGTAATAGATAGTATAATAATATAAATATTATATATTGAGTAAAATAATAAAATATTAATAATATAACAAATAGATAGTATAATAATATAAATATTATATATTGAGTAAAATAATAAAATATTGATAATATAACAAATAGATAGTATAATATAAATATTATATATTGAGTAAAATAATAAAATATAGATGAAATAACAAAAAGATAGTATAATAATATATATTATTAACTAAAATAACAAAATAGATAGTATTATAATATAAAATAATATGAATGTTATAGATAGATATAATAATATAATAATATATAAAAATAATAATAGTATATATTTTAAAACCATAGGTTCAACACTAAATTAAGACATTGATTCAAAAGATTATTTTATTTTTTTTAATTGTAATTTTATTTGGATAATAATGATTATAATACATATTAATGATAATTAAAAAAATACATGGCGAAAAGAAAATAATGTGAACATAATGAGATTTGACAAAGAAATTTGACGTTATAAATTCTAAATTATACGATATTTCCAAATATATATATAGTTATATAACAAATGGTAACAATGAAATTAAATCAATTAATAAAAATAATTATTGAATGTAATTATCAATTTAAATATGTAATCATCAATTTAAATATATTATAATAATAATAATAATAACAATAATAACATAATATACATACCTAAAAAAAAAAAAAAAAAAAAAAAAAAAAGAAAAAAAAAAATTCCATGAATAAGACATTTACATTGATAAACTTCACATGTTCAATGAATTAATAATTGACCAATAAAATAATAATAATTCATATAAAATTTTTTTTTGAACAAAGATTAATTTAAATTAAAAAAAAAAAAAAAAAAAAAAAAAAAAAAAAAAAAAAAAAAAAAAAAACTAGCAAATTTAAATGGATTTATATATATATATATATATATTTTTTTTAGGACTTCAAGGGACGAAGTCTAGGCTAAGCGGGGGCGTCTTGATGCAGTATTTAAATAAAAAGAGAATATTATCAAGAAATAAAATTAAATATAATAAATAATTAGTTAAATTATATATGTATATTATAATAATAAATAGTAATATAAAAATTATTAAATTTATTTAATTAGTTAATAGCCAATAGGATTTAATTTATAGTAAATTAGAAATTAGAAATATAAAAGAAAAATTATTATAATTCTTTAAAAAAAAAAGGGAGGTTTTTTTATTTAAAAAAAAAAATAGAGATAAAATTGGTTAAAATAAATATATTTGGGGAATATATTTATTTATCAAAAATTCTAATAGTAATAAGTTAGTTAGAAATAAATAATTAATAAGATCTTTAATAACATTTTATTATAAAATTTGTATTACGACATAAATAATTTAAATAAATAAATAAAACGACAAAACTATAATTTTTTTTATATTTTGTTTTAATATTAACGTGTATTGTAATTATATATTTTTATATTAGAATATATTTTTATTTAATACAATCTTGCTAACCACAAAAACATTGATACTTATAAAAATAACGTATCACTGATAATACAGAATGAACAAATAATACTAATTGTGCTAGAATAATATAAATTATTCTAACCTTATAGATTATTCTATTCTATATAATTGGAACTTTCCAATATTCTTCAAATATTACTAAATAGAAATCTTAAGTTAATAAATCACTAATTAACTTATAATTCCTCTTTGAATTATCGATCCGATTCCATTATAATGTATTAAAAATCTTTAGCCAAGAATATTGTCCTTGCCCACTTAATATATTAATATTATATTTCTTTTGTATTATGTTATATTGAAAATAATCAAATCTATTTAATTAGTTATTAAAATTTTCGTTATCAATTTAAATTTATTTTTAATTACTAAATTTAACTAAACCACAATAAAATATTCTGTATAATCTCTTTATTTTTATTTTATATATATTAGTATTAAACTATTATTAAATAATTAATAATTCAATAATATATAACTACTATTTATAACAATAATATTATTAACTAAAATAATAATTCAATTTCAATTTAAATGTTTTATTTATAAAAATAATTAGTAATTAGTTTATTAAAAAAATAGTTAGGCTTTACAAATTTTAATTTGATAAAAAAATATAAATACATGTAATTTTAGTGAAATAAAATATAATCAATAACTTTCTTTTTATTAAATAAATAATTACATTATTATTTTTCTTTTATAAATTTAAATAAATAAATATTGATTTTAAAACAAATTATTTTTTTTTTTATTGTAATTTTATTATTTGTGTTAATTATTATTATATTCCTAAAATTATATGAACCATACCATGAAAAATTGGTGGAGATATCGGGGAATATAATAATAAATTAATACATTAGGAATAAAATTATAATATTAATAAATAATTTTTCTAATAAAACAAATATTTTTTTTAAAAAAGAAAACAATTTTTATATTTTTAACTAATTATTATTAATTGTTAAAAATATTAATTAATATTAAATTAAACTAATATTCGTGCATAGATTTCCGGGTTAAGTTTATCCTACATAGTAATTGGGCTAGTAGGCTCTGGACTGCTATTTTTTATATTGAAAATAGTAACCGTGGCACACGCGTGGCATGACACCTTTCAAGAGGTAAGCTGCACGTCAGACAGTGTGTACTATCAGATTGCACGATTATTATAATTTAATAAGTGATTAATAATAATAAATAATTAATAATTTTATTAGTTAAAAGATTTATTTTTTTTAATTTTTTTTTTTACTTTTTATAACAATTTATACATTACGAGGTTTAGCATTCTATAGATACAATAAATTTTATTTAATGAGAACATCCAGTACTTCCAGTACTCCAACAGAGAGTACTCCAGAAAGTAAGCTTAGCTTCCGAGAATTAAAGAAAGAATTAAAAGATTTTGAAAAGCTTACTAAACAAAACCTAGACATCAATTCCTGGGCAAACGAGTTAAAGGCATGGATAAAATACCAACATATCAAGGATCCTGAAACTATTTTTACTGCTTGTATATTAACGGCTTCTGGAGAACCAAGAGAAATTATCCAAGAACTAGAAGATGGAAATGACCTTACTGAAGATGAAGATTCTGATTTCGATAGCGATAGTGAAGGAGAAGATGATGAAGAAAGTGAATCTACTAGCACCTATCCAAGCCTTGATGAAATCATAAATCATCTGAAGACTTTCTATGGACTTAAAGAAGATCAAACCAATTTGTTACGAGAATTACGTTCCATGAAAATAAAGAAGAACGAGAAAGTTAAAGATTTTAATGTCCGTTATAGATCTTTGTACCATAAATTGGATAAAAAGAGAAGAAGAAAAATTAGTGTTTTAGATTATGCAGATTCCTTAACCAATAATCCTGACGCATGGAGAAAGGTTATGCTTAAAGACCATATTTCTATTACCAAAGCGTTCGCTATAGCCGAAAAAGTTGATCGTTTATCTATTAAAAATAGTACTGAATATTATGATAAGACTCGTTACAATCTCCTTAACTCTAAAAGTAATTTTAATAAGAACATTTCAAATGATTTTAACAAACCAAAAACCCACAAAAATGTATCTATAGAAAATATCACTAACAAGATGAAAGAAATGAAAATTAGTACTTGCTGGTTTTGTAGCAATGAAGGACATACCAAACGAAACTGTCCTAAATTAAATTCTATATTGGAAAATAACCGCAAGAAGTTTTATGAAAATTATTTAAACCACTAAAAGGGAGTAGAAGCACTCCCATCGTCAAAAAAATTGCTTCAGTCTGCCATCGTCCCAAAATAGTTGACTTAAAAGAAGATGATGATTATGAAGAAATTGCTGATTTCCAAGAAGGTACTACTACGGATTATTACGAAGATTTTGATGATGAGTCGGATGGTTCCAAAGAATTGGATTACTTAGTAAACGTTATAAAGAGAAAGGCAAATCCTAAAGATGAAGAGACTAGTGACCAAAGAGGAAAGAGGGTTCACCGTAGTCTAAGAGATGATCCTAAGCCAATAGTTACTCCAGGTTTACGAAAACAAAAAGAAAATCAATTAAGGGGAACATCGCGACCAGTCAAAAAGCCAACAACTCAATTACATCCTTCGATTATGGTTCAACCTAGAATAGAAAAAGAAAAGAGAATTGAGAAAGAGCTAAGAGATAAGGAAAGAGCTAGTACTAGTACTTCTGTGGAAAATAATAATAATAATAGTAATATTAATGTTATTAATGAAGAAACTTCTCAGGAAGAAAATAATTCTAAACAAACTTTAAATAAATTAATTCAAGAAAAATCATCAGAAAAGTCAACTGAAATTATGCCAACTAGAATTCCAAGAAGAATACAAATGCAAACTGATTGTGATAGTTATGACGTGATCAAAGATTTAAACTCCAGTAATTGCAATATTACATTTGGACAATTATTGGACGTTGCTCCAAAGATACGGTCTCAAGTATCACAAGGACTTAAATTAGAAAAGAATAATACTAAAATTTCAGGTGCAGTGGATAATATGTGTGCTACTACAATAATAACGAACAATATAGATCATACATATAAAAGTAAACATCATGAACCACAAGAAGATGATATTGCTATGGTTGATGTAATAGTAGATGGAGTTCGTGGTAAGGCTTTAATAGATTCATGTAGCAACTTAAGTATTATCACAAAGCAATTTTTAGATAAATTACCTTATCAGTATGAACCTATAGGAGTTAGTGCAGGACGAATACGTTTAGCAACGATGAATGATGATTACTCAGAAGATGTGTTAATCAAAGTTCCCGTAAAAATTAATGAACTAGAACTACTTGTTACGTGTAGAATTATAGACAAGGAGGATCCATTCTATGATATATTAATCAACCTCAAAACTCAAATTGATAACCAGTTATTTATACATCCAATTAGATATAGTCTTAATCGATTTAATGATCAAGGTTTAATTGAAGAAATCGCACCTATTAATAATGAATATGATGACGAAGAAAAATTATTATGTGTAATCAAAGCATTGAATCACCAAGAAGCTAAGCAACAATTGAAAACGATTGAAGGATTACCACCCATAAAATATATATATGACACAGTTTTTCAAAGTACAATTAATTCAAATTATAGAGAAGCTATTACTAAATTACTTGAAGAATATATTGATATAATTGCAACTTCTTCTGAAGAATTAACACCTTCAGATTTATCACCCCACAAAATTATTCTTAAGGAAGGAGTTAAACCTATTAAACAAAAATTTTATCGACTTAGTAAATTAAAAACAGATATCTTAAAAGAAGAATTAACCAAACTCATATATAAACGATTAATTGAACCTTCATGTTCAGAATGGTCATCACCAGTAGTACTTGTGCTTAAAAAGAACGGTAAATGGCGCCTGTGTATTGACTATAGGAAAGTAAATGAAGCAACTAAGAAGGATTCTTATTCTTTACCAAATATTGAGGAAATTTTTGATAGCTTAGATGGAGCAAAAATCTTCTCAACATTAGATCTTTATTCCGGTTATCATCAAATATTAATGGATGATGATAGTGTTGAAATCACTACCTTTACAACTAAGTTCGGAAACTACCAATTCAAGGTAATGCCCTTCGGTTTAACAGGTGCTCCAGCTACATTCCAAAGAGAAATGAACCGTATACTATTTCCCTTAATAGGAAAATGCGTCTATAACTTTATCGATGATATTTTAATCTACTCAAGAACTGAAGAAGAACACCTAGAACATCTTAAACAAGTCTTAGAAATATTCAAGGAACATAAGTTAAAAATCAATATCGAAAAGTGTTCTTTCATGCAAACTGAAGTAGAAGTACTTGGACATAAGGTATCCTCAGAAGGTTTAAGTCCATTGGAAAACAAAGTTGAAGCTATTAAAGAATGGAAGGCTCCCTCTAACATTCATGAACTTCGATCATTTTTAGGAGCCATTGGATATTATAGAAATTTTATTAAGGACTTTGCAAAAGTTACTGCTCCTCTCTGCACTCTATTAAGAAAAGGTATTAAGTTTGAATGGAAAAAGGAACAAGAAGAAAGTTTTAAAATTCTTAAGGAAAGATTAATCAATGCCCCAATATTAAGATTTCCTAGATTTGATAGAGAATTTATTATAAGAACAGATGCTTCCTATGATGGAATAGGCGGTGTGCTTTTACAAAAGGATGATGAAACTGGAAAGGAGCATCCGGTTCATTATATTAGTAGAAGTTTATCTAAATCGGAAAAGAATTATGGAATTACGGATCTAGAAGGTGCCGCTCTAATTTACTGTATTAATAAATTAAAATCTTATATTATGGGAAATCCTAAGCAAACTATAGTATATACAGATCATAGACCATTAATCGGATTACTTAAAAGTAAGGAACCACAAAATTCTCGTCATACTAGATGGTGTTTGACTGTCAGTATGTTAGGAATTGATTTACGATATGAAGCTGGGAAGAATAATGTTGTCGCAGATGCTTTATCAAGAATGAAAAATGAAAAAGAAAAAGTTGTATTAACAACACAAATAATCAAAGAACAAGATGAAAACCTGCTTTCAAGAACCATTAAGGAATTTATTGAAGAAAAATTTACGACAATTGATGGTGTGGACTACTTTGTTGATGGCAATAATTATAGAAAATTAGTTACAGATACAAAAGAAAAACTTCAATTAATTTTTCAAGCACACAGTATAGGACACGAAGGCTATTACAAGACATACCAACGTTTGAAAAAGAGCTACTATTGGAACAATATGGTTAATGACATTAAGCGAATTATAGGTAAATGTGAAAAATGTCAATTAAATAAATCTCAACCATACCCTGAACCAACGGAAGATAAACCAACTGAAGTGGAAGGACCATTTACACACTTAGGATTGGACATTATAGGACCTCTAAATAAAACCAGAAATAATAATCAATATATAATCGTTGTGGTTGATTATTTTACTAAATGGGTTGAGGCAGAGCCCACTGAAAATGTTACTTCTCAGGATGTGATAAAATTTTTAATTAATGTATTTGCTCGACACGGTGTACCTCAAATTATCACTACTGATAATGGAACACAATTTACATCAGATATGACAAAAATCTTCCTTGATTTATATGATGTATATGTTAAATTTATCACTCCATATCATCCTGAAAGCAATGGTTTAGTTGAGAATCGTAATAAAGAAATTGGAAAATTATTACGATTACTAGGAAAACAACACAAAGAGTGGGATGAAATTTTACCATCTGCACTTTGGGCTTTAAGAACTACTAAAAACTCAATCACCAACCATTCAAGTTTTGAATTAGTTTATGGAGGGGAGGACCAACAACCTTTTGACATTGCTGCCAGACCAACTAAGGGTATAAATAAGTCTTCTGACGAAATTCTACTGGAAAAATTTGTATCACACTACCAATGGGTAATGGAGGCCGCATCTAATATCAAAAATGCTTCGAAATATTGGGCTACTAGGAGAGAAGAAAAGACCAGTATGAATCAAGCTAAAAGAATAAAACCAGGTGATTTAGTACTAGTAAGAAACTTTAATCGAACTAAATTAGAACCTTACTTTGTTGGACCTATGAAAGTGGTAAAGAAACAATTCAATACAGTCACTTTAGCTGATCCTGCTACTAATATACAAATGAATCGTAATGTTCATTTGAAAAATATTGTCAAGTTTAACTCAGCTTCTACCTAGCTTGAGTCTTAGCGGGGGCATCTTAATACAGAATGAACAAATAATACTAATTGTGCTAGAATAATATAAATTATTCTAACCTTATAGATTATTCTATTCTATATAATTGGAACTTTCCAATATTCTTCAAATATTACTAAATAGAAATCTTAAGTTAATAAATCACTAATTAACTTATAATTCCTCTTTGAATTATCGATCCGATTCCATTATAATGTATTAAAAATCTTTAGCCAAGAATATTGTCCTTGCCCACTTAATATATTAATATTATATTTCTTTTGTATTATGTTATATTGAAAATAATCAAATCTATTTAATTAGTTATTAAAATTTTCGTTATCAATTTAAATTTATTTTTAATTACTAAATTTAACTAAACCACAATAAAATATTCTGTATAATCTCTTTATTTTTATTTTATATATATTAGTATTAAACTATTATTAAATAATTAATAATTCAATAATATATAACTACTATTTATAACAATAATATTATTAACTAAAATAATAATTCAATTTCAATTTAAATGTTTTATTTATAAAAATAATTAGTAATTAGTTTATTAAAAAAATAGTTAGGCTTTACAAATTTTAATTTGATAAAAAAATATAAATATATGTAATTTTAGTGAAATAAAATATAATCAATAACTTTCTTTTTATTAAATAAATAATTACATTATTATTTTTCTTTTATAAATTTAAATAAATAAATATTGATTTTAAAACAAATTATTTTTTTTTTTATTGTAATTTTATTATTTGTGTTAATTATTATTATATTCCTAAAATTATATGAACCATACCACTGAAGATTTCGTTACAGAATATCAGATTCCACATAAATAAAGAAGGTATTATTATCATTATTATTTATATCCAACTCATCATTTAATTTATTTTCATTAATGTCAGAACATTCATCACTTAAACTATCATCATTATTATTTTCATCTAATTTTGATCACCTTCATTTGTTTCATCAGTAGGTTTAAGATTAACATCATAAAATAATGAGGCTAGTTTAACAAAATTATTATCATCATCAATATGATACAGAGTATCATTTACTAAGTTTATATCAAAACGATTTCTTTTTAAAGTATCAACACCAATTAATATATCAAATATATCATCTTTCTCTATTTTTCTAAAATAATCTACAAATGTGTAATTTCCAATAGTTATTGATAATTCATAAATATCAGAGTCAATAGAATTATTTGAATAAACTTGAAAAATCTTCTCTGATATTCTTTCAATAGGATTTTTATTAATATTATATTTTTTCAGAGCTGAGGATGTAATTAAATTTACACTAGCACAAGAGTCAAGGAATATTTCTACTGGTTTTTTATCAACTGTTCCTTTGACTTTAATCACCTTGTGCTGACTTATAATATTCATAACATTAATTAGTGAAGTATTTGCTTTTGTTGTATTATTCCCTTTTCCTTCTGTTAAACGTAAAGCCTTAGTAAATTCTGATCTAAACTTTGGGAATAAGTCTAATAAGTAAACTA
Organism: Neocallimastix lanati (nom. inval.); assembly: GCA_016946835.1. Lineage (NCBI taxonomy): Eukaryota > Fungi > Neocallimastigomycota > Neocallimastigomycetes > Neocallimastigales > Neocallimastigaceae > Neocallimastix > Neocallimastix lanati (nom. inval.). The sequence goes on from JACVTC010000131.1 coordinate 224,445, forward strand.
GTTTTGTTATTACTTCAGTTGAAGCTACTCCTTAATTAAATCATTTATTTTATATTCTTTAAAAGTTTCCATCATTTTAATGTGTTTTTCCGGTTTATTAAATTCTTGAGTGATGGCTATTTTATTATTATTATTTTCTTCACTTAATATTTCTTTTATTTTTTCCTTTTTATTAATTTTTTTAGCATTCCTTATATTTGGTTGATTAATTACCGAAAGGTCAAGGTAATTTAATTTATTTGTATCTGTAAAGATATTATTAATATCTTTAAATAATTTTAATTAAATTTAATCATAAATTTAAGTAAAATTAAAATAAATTTATTTGAAATCACGTGTATAAAATTATTGAAAATATTTTTAACATAATTTCGATTTTTTTCCCAATCATACTAATAAATTAAAAATTTCTCTTGTGAAACTAGTATTTGAAAATCATTTCTTTTTATGTAATTTAATTTAAATAATAAGAGTTAAGGTTTTTCACAAGATAAATTAACAACATGAAACTATGCAATTAGTCATGTTGAAACTTACGGCATTTTATGCTAAATTTATATTAAATAATTATGACAACTTTTATATTATTTTTAAATAGAAAATATATAATAAATTTACTAATAATATTTAAATAATAAATAAATAATAAATGAACTCAATTAGAATTGATTATATTTATTTTAGTTATTAATTATAATTCTCTTTATTTAGTAATAGTTAATTATTTATTATTAGTTTAGGTTAGTACTGTTTTAAATAAATAGCTAGATAATATAATTCAATAGGAATTATATATTATAAATGCAATAAGATAAAAATATAAATAGTCATCAAATTTCATGTATTTTAATCGATGTAATTGTTATTAACGATTTCTTGTTAATAACACTTTAAAATAAATAAAGATTTTAATATTTAAAAAATTAATAAAACTTGTTCTTTAAAACTATTATTTTGTGTTTTAGTGTTATTATTGAAGTGTTGATTTATAATCTATTTTTTTTATCAAAACTTTATAATAACAATTACCTTTTAAACAAACAAAAATACGTTATAAATCAATAAAAAATATTTAAAACACGTGACTCTTTTGTGGCTTATTTGTGGCTTGAATCAAGATATTTTTACCAGATATTTTTACCAAGGATTTTTAGAAGCTACCCACTTTTGACACTACCGACTTTGGAATACTCACAATTTTAGATTATTGCTACCAGCTTTAGGATATCGCTACCAGTTTAAGGAAATATTCTACTCGATTTAGGCTATTCTACCAGTTTAAGGAAATATTCTACTCGATTTAGGCTAATTCTACCAGTTTAAGGAAATATTCAACTCGATTCAGGCTATTCTACCAGTTTAAGGAAATATTCTACTCGATTTAGGCTAATTCTACCAGTTTAAGGAAATATTCAACTCGATTCAGGCTATTCTACCAGTTTAAGGAAATATTCTACTCGATTTAGGCTAATTCTACCAGTTTAAGGAAATATTCAACTCGATTCAGGCTATTCTACCAGTTTAAGGAAATATTCTACTCGATTTAGGCTAATTCTACCAGTTTAAGGAAATATTCAACTCGATTCAGGCTATTCTACCAGTTTAAGGAAATATTCTACTCGATTCAGGCTAATTCTACCAGGTTAAAAAAAAAAAAAAAAAAAAAAAAAAAAAAAAAAAAAAAAAACTTTACCAGACTCATACCATACCATTTATCATATTGGGACACTTGTGCAAGACTTTTGAATAAAATTACCAGATTACGTGAGAAATCCATAATATTATTTGGAATTAAATTTTAACCAGTAAGATACTATATTATAATATTCAGTTTACTCGACGGCACCACTACAATTGGAGAGAGCCAGTTCGACTTTACATACAATATTATAATAGAAATATCTTTTTATTAGAACATCTATTTCAAATATCATTATTTAAAATATTCAAAAGTAAATAATAAGTTACAAATTGAACGAAGTTGAAGATTTAATTCAAAAATTCGAAAACCTTGATTTAGAAATGAACCAAGCAAATAATCAAGGCTTCTTAAGAAACACTCAGAAAACAGTAAATGATCCACCACTGTTTTCTGGTATCAAGAGGGAATTCGACGGGTTCCTAACCAGAGCCGAAATTGCTATGGAATCCAACCCACATGGAATTAATAATGACATCGCAAAAGTCAAATTCATAATTTCTTATTTAATTGGAGAACCTTTAGACTGGGCTTCGTCTTTGAGACGCAACAATGACGAAATTTTGAATTCCTATGAAAATTTCATTAATGAACTTAGAGCTCGTTATGGTGAAGAAGAAGTTAATACTGTAATTGCTAATGGGAAACTTTGTTCAATCCGTCAACATAAGTTTGGCCGCGTTAACGATTACATTAATGAATTCAATAAAGTTGCAAGAAACTCAGACTTCAACGAGTCTGCAAAAATATACATGTTTATCAAAGGATTACATTATAAAATGAGAGAACATCTTGCCGTGGTCAATCCGAACCCAAACAATTTAAGAGCTTTGTTTACTGACGTTATTAGCATTGAGAGTTTAACCAAAAGACACAGTATTAATGAATTTTATTTTCATCAATACAATCACCGAAACAACGCTAGTTCCAGTACACAACTCACTAATAATGATCCCATGGAAGTTGACCTCTATCGAATCAAGAGAGGTCAAAGGAATACCAACTATTTCCCATCCAACAAGAAATTGTACCAGGAGAATGTTAACTCTAAGGAAGAAGAAAGAAGAAAAGGTCTTTGCTACTATTGTAAGCAACCAGGGCATCTTAAATTTAATTGCCCGAACAAGAAGAGGCCCGCTACAGTTAAAATGATCAACAAGAAAGAAAGAAATGATAATATTGCATCTACTAGCTTAAGAAGAATCAGAAGAATCAACAGCCAAGAAGATATTTTGAAAGTCAGAAAAATTGTTGAAGAGCAAAACTCACTCTTGACCAAGAAAAGTAACATTATTGATTTTTATATCAAAACAAACGATACAGAAGAAGTAAAGGCAAGAGTTTTGATTGATTCTGGATCAGATCTTAACTTTATTCACCCAGAATTTGCGAAGGCTTTTGGAATCAAAACCCAACAAATTGAAGAACCATTCCGTGTTACTGGTCTTGGTTACGGAATATCAACAGTTAAAAAGGAAACGGAGAAGTGCATTTTACGTTTAAAAAATCACTTAGAAATCATTCAATTGTATGTACTCAGAATTCCTGATGTTGATATTATTTTAGGTCTACCTTGGATTGAGAAGCATTCGCCTTATAATTACCACGACGCAAAGAAGATCTCCTTTGGCTCAGGATTTTGCGCTAGACACTGTAATAACGGTAAAAGAAAAAGAAAGAACAAGATCAAGAACAAGAAAAAGAACAAAGGAAAAGAATCTGCTACCGACTTGGAAGAAAATAAAATTATTGAAGACTCAAGAAAAAGAAAATCTTTCTTTGAATCCGATTCCGAATCTGATTCTGAAGAAGAAATTTCTATTCGTGGCCGCCGAACTCGTATTAGAACTTGTACTGAATTTATTAATAGTGATAGCGATAGTGATATTAATGATACTTTTATGTTAGATAATTTTAGTGATAGCATTAGTGATAGCGATAATTTTAGTGATAGTGATGATATTATTGTTATGAATTGTGATAGTAAAATTAGTAAAAATAGTTTAAAGATCTTAAAGAAAATTTGTGAATCAAGTAAATGTAAGAAATTAAATGTAATTGAAAAATGTAATAATGAAAATAATAATTTAAATAAAGATGATGAAAAGGTCGAAGTACCTGAAATCTATTTGATGTTTAAAGAAGTGTTTAATGAAAATAATTGTAATGTGTTACCTCCGCATCGTAATTATGATTGTGAGATTAAATTAAAAGATAATTGTAGTTTATTTTATGGACCGTTGTATCCTTTAACTGAGACGGAGAGAGAAGAATTAAAGAAATATTTAGAAGAAAATTTAAAAAAGGGTTTTATTAGAAAATCTTCTTCTCCCGCTGGAGCACCTATTTTATTTGTTAGAAAAAAGGATGGTACATATAGATTAGTTATTGATTATAGAAAATTAAATGAAATGACCATCCGTAACTCTTACCCTCTTCCTTTAATTAGTGAATTGTTGGATAGAGTTAAAGGTGCTAAATATTTTACTAAGTTAGATTTAAAATCTGCCTATAACTTAGTAAGAATTAAAGAAGGTGACGAGTACAAAACTGCCTTTCGCACAAGATATGGGCACTTTGAATATCTCGTTATGCCTTTTGGGCTTAAGAATGCCCCTGCTACATTCCAACATTTTATAAATGATGTTCTCAGTGATTACTTAGATGATTTTGTAATCTCTTATATTGATGACATTTTAATTTATTCTAATACTTTAGAAGAACATCATGTACATGTCAAGAAAGTTTTAAGAAAATTGTTAGAGAATCATTTAGTTGTTAAATTAGAAAAGTGTGAATTTGATGTAACTGAAACTACTTTTCTTGGTTATGTTTTATCAAGAGATGGAATTAAAATGGATAAAGAAAAAGTTAAAGCAATTTTAGATTGGCCTGTTCCAACAAACGTTAAAGAAATTCAATCGTTTATTGGACTTTGTAATTATTACAGAATTTTTATTAAAGACTTTGCGAAAATTGCAAATCCTCTCCACAAATTAACTAGAAAAAATGTTCCTTTTAATTGGAGTTCTGAACAACAAAAAGCGTTTGATACTTTAAAAGAATTATTTACTACTGCTCCTATTTTGAAACATCCTGATAGCAACAAACAATTCATTGTTGAAACTGATGCTAGTAATTTTGCTGTTGGTGCAATTCTTTCTCAGGAATTTGATGGGCATTTGCATCCAATTGCTTTTATTTCTACTAGCTTAACTAAATCCCAAAGAAATTACCCTATCTATGACAAAGAACTTCTTGCTATTAAAGTTGCATTGGAAGGATGGAGACATTACTTAGAAGGAGCTCGCCATCAGTTTATTATTTATACTGATCATAAGAATTTAACTTTCCCTCGAAAACCTGAACTTCTTTCCCAACGCCAAATTCGTTGGTATGAATTCTTATCTAGATTTGATTTTAAACTAATTTACAGAGCTGGTAAAAAGTCAGGTAAACCAGATATTTTATCAAGACGTAGTGATCATTTATTTGCTAGTGTTCGTCCTATTTCATGCGTTATTAATTCATGTAGTTTTAAGAATGATTCTTTAATCTCCTCTATTCATGATTCTCTAGCTAATGATGAATTCTATTGCAAAATAACTGAATTTCTTAAAAATGATAATTCAAAAGATCCCCCTTTTAGTAAAATCGATAAATTTTCTCTTGACAAAAATGGTTATTTACTTTTTGAAAATTTAATTTATGTTCCCAATAAAATTAGAATAAGAGTTTTAGAACTCCATCATGACTCTATTTCTGCTGGTCATTTTGGAATTAATAAAACTATTGAACTTATTTCTCGTAATTTCTGGTGGCCTAAATTACAAAAAGATGTTAAAATGTTTATTAAATCTTGTGAAATTTGTTCAAAATCCAAAATCCCAAGACATAAGCCATATGGTTTACTTTCTCCACTTTATACACCAAATAGAGCCTGGTCTGCTATCTCTATGGATTTTATTGTTGAACTTCCGAAATCCAAAGATATGACCACTATAATGGTTGTTGTGGATCGCTTAACTAAAATGGCTCATTTTATACCATTTAGATGTCTTCCTACTGCTTCTATTGCTGCTGATTCTTTCATTGCTAATATTTTTAAACTTCATGGTTTCCCCGATTCTATTATTTCTGATCGTGGTTCTCAATTTACCTCTGATTTTTGGAATCGTCTTTGCTCTCTTTTAAATATTAAGCATTCTTTTTCTACTGCTAATCACCCGCAGACTGATGGTCAAACGGAGAGGGTGAACTCGATATTGGAACAATATCTTCGTTGTTTCATTAACGAAAAACAAAATAATTGGTTTGATTTATTACCTTTTGCAGAATTTTCTTATAACAATACTTTACAACAATCAATAAATCAATCACCATTTTTTGCAAATTATGGATTTAATCCAAAGTTTAATCCTGAGATTCCTTCAAACGAGAATCCACATAGAGCTGAAAAAAGAATATTGAATATTAACGAAAACATAAAGTTTTTAAAAGAAAATTTAGAACAAGCGAAAAAGACTTATAAAAAATATGCAGATTTAAAAAGAATAGATTCTCCTGATTTTAAAGTAGGAAATAAAGTTTATCTTTTAAAGGGTAATACAACAAAGAAAAATAAAAAATTATCTGATCAACTAATAGGACCCTTTGAAATCATTAGAAAAGTTAGTGATTTAGCGTATGAACTTAAACTTCCTAATAATATGCGCTGTCACCCTGTATTCCATGTTTCGCTCCTCGAACCTTACCATGAAAATGAATTCCCAAACAGAAGAAATACTCGTAGAAGAAATATTAATCTTACTACGGATACAATTAATAGAAGTCCTGAAAGAATAATTAAAATGAAAACTTTTAACAATAAAAATCGTTACTTGATTAAATGGAAAGGATGCGATTCTAATGAAAATACTTGGATCGATGAAGATCAAATTTTTGATAAACAATTAATACAAGAATACTATAGAAAAGAAAAGAAGAATAAATCTTCGAATATTAACAATGAATTTTGCCAACTACCTGAAGATTCGAACGAGTACTATGTTAGGCATAAATATCAACCTTTTGTGATCGATCTTCCTTCCTAAAGTTAATCTCGCAGGAGCTCGACTTAAAGGGCGAGATTGTAAAGATATTATTAATATCTTTAAATAATTTTAATTAAATTTAATCATAAATTTAAGTAAAATTAAAATAAATTTATTTGAAATCACGTGTATAAAATTATTGAAAATATTTTTAACATAATTTCGATTTTTTTCCCAATCATACTAATAAATTAAAAATTTCTCTTGTGAAACTAGTATTTGAAAATCATTTCTTTTTATGTAATTTAATTTAAATAATAAGAGTTAAGGTTTTTCACAAGATAAATTAACAACATGAAACTATGCAATTAGTCATGTTGAAACTTACGGCATTTTATGCTAAATTTATATTAAATAATTATGACAACTTTTATATTATTTTTAAATAGAAAATATATAATAAATTTACTAATAATATTTAAATAATAAATAAATAATAAATGAACTCAATTAGAATTGATTATATTTATTTTAGTTATTAATTATAATTCTCTTTATTTAGTAATAGTTAATTATTTATTATTAGTTTAGGTTAGTACTGTTTTAAATAAATAGCTAGATAATATAATTCAATAGGAATTATATATTATAAATGCAATAAGATAAAAATATAAATAGTCATCAAATTTCATGTATTTTAATCGATGTAATTGTTATTAACGATTTCTTGTTAATAACACTTTAAAATAAATAAAGATTTTAATATTTAAAAAATTAATAAAACTTGTTCTTTAAAACTATTATTTTGTGTTTTAGTGTTATTATTGAAGTGTTGATTTATAATCTATTTTTTTTATCAAAACTTTATAGTATCTATATTATTATAAAGTTTTGGTAAAAAAATAGATTATAAATCAACACTTCAATAATAACACTAAAACACAAAATAATAGTTTAAAGAACAAGTTTTATTAATTTTTTAAATATTAAAATTTTTATTTATTTTAAAGTGTTATTAACAAGAAATCGTTAATAACAATTACATCGATTAAAATACATGAAATTTGATAACTATTTATATTTTTATCTTATTACATTTATAATATATAATTCCTATTGAATTATATTATCTAGCTATTTATTTAAAAACAATACTAGCCTAAACTAATAATAAATAATTAACTATTACTAAATAAAGAGAATTATAATTAATAACTAAAATAAATATAATCAATTCTAATTGAGTTCATTTATTATTTATTTATTATTTAAATATTATTAGTAAATTTATTATATATTTTCTATTTTAAAATAATATAAAAGTTGTCATAATTATTTAATATAAATTTAGCATAAAATGCCGTAAGTTTCAACATGACTAATTGCATAGTTTCATGTTGTTAATTTATCTTGTGAAAAACCTTAACTCTTATTATTTAAATTAAATTACATAAAAAGAAATGATTTTCAAATACTAGTTTCACAAGAGAAATTTTTAATTTATTAGTATGATTGGGAAAAAATCGAAATTATGTTAAAAATATTTTCAATAATTTTATACACGTGATTTCAAATAAATTTATTTTAATTTTACTTAAATTTATGATTAAATTTAATTAAAATTATTTAAAGATATTAATAATATCTTTACAATTATTATTATCCTTATCTTGTAATATATTATTTTTCGGAGAATTATTATTATGTATTTCTTTTTTCTTAGTTATTAAATTTTCATTATTTTTAGAGTTAGTAATATTACTGTGTTTTTTATTATTTATTTCTGTATCTGTTAGAGAAATATTATCATGAATTTCAATTATATCATTAAAAGAAACATTTTTATTATTAGTTTTTGGAATATTTTTTTCATTAATTATATCAAATTTTCTAATAGTGTTATTTATTTCTTCATTATTTGGGAAATCATTAGTTGTCACATTAATTTCTTCCGTTTCCATATTTGAGTTTGTAGATTTATTAATTTTATTATTTAATTTACTTTGAATCTTTTTTTTTATTGCAGGTGTGATAATTGGGACAGGATTATCTGTTAACTTTTTCTTAACTTCTTTTAGAAAAGGAGTTGATTTTGAATTATTTTTATTTCCTTTTTTCTGAACCACTGCCGCAATTTCCTCCACTTCATCATTATCATTGAAATCATTATTATATTCATTTATTTCATCATTTTCAATATTATTTTCTTCTTTGTTTAAATAATAAATATTACTATTTTTTTCCATGTAATTTTGATTATTAGAATAATCAGGATAATTATTATATTTATTAACTTCATCTTCATAATAATCATTATGCATTAAATGTTCATTATTATCATAATTACTCTCATTTAATTTTATATTATTAGAAAAGTTATTATTTTCAACATTATTATTATATTTATTGTTGTTTATAATTTCGCCCTCCATTTTAAAATTGTTTTTATTATTAATATTGTTAATATTATTTATATTATCATTATCACTTGTATAATTATTAATATTTTTAAAATTATTATATATAACATTGTTAGGAGAATTATCATAATTCATGTTGCTATTAATTTTTTTTATTTTGTCACTATCATTATTATAATTATATTTTCCATTATCATTATAAAGAATTTTATTAGTTTCCATTATATGATTATTATTATTTAAATCTAATGAATATGTTAAATTCACATATTCGTTATTATTGTTTTTATTATAGTTAATATTTTGTTGATTGGTTTGTTTAGTGGAAGTTATCCTTCTCCCAATATTTAGTTTAAATGATTATTATTAAGAAGTCCTTTTTCCTCCATTTCTGCTAATTGCTTAAATGTATAAGGGCATTTATTACTCTTGTGTCCTTCTTGGTAACAACGATGGCAATATAATGTAGAATTTGGGCTGTTTAAATCTAACCCTTGCTGAATTCTATTTTGAATATCGGAGTTATTAATAAATTGTTCTTTTCTATTTTTTATATACGAATTTTTGATTTGATTATTTTGATCATGATAATTATTATATCCTTGAATATTATTATAATTATTTTGTGGAACTCCAGCATTATAATTATTAGTTCCATTGTTTATATAATTAAAATTATTATTTCTTCTATTACTGCTATTATTAAAATTATTTATATTTCCATTTGTACGGTATTTACCATAAGGATTATTGAGTGTAGCTCTATTTGGATTATATAAATTAAAATTATTACTATTATTAAAAGAATATTCATTATTATTAGTATTCCAGTTATTGTTAATCATATTATTATTTTGTTGATAATTATTTCTTGGATCTGCATTAAAATAATTAAATGTAGGATTTCTATTTCTTCTTGGGAAACTAGTATTTTGAGTCAACATAGATAAATTTCTAATATTTCTTTTATTGTTAGTTGTTCTAATTTGATATTCTTCATTACTATTATTATTATCTGGTTTGTTCCATTCCTTCTCTGCTTCTTCAGCCGTTTCAGCAATTTCATAAGCTTCATTCAAGGAATCACATTTAGACATAAATACTTGAGAATAAGCAAAATTCCTTGACTTTATAGCGTTCCTATAAGTTTTTACTGAAACAATTTTTTGGTAGTCTCTTGACAGATCGTGATATAATCTTCTATATCTATCATTAAAAGTTTTATTGTTTCATTTTCTTTAATTTTTAATCCTTGAAGGTAGGTCAACTTATCTCCTTCGGTAATTCCAAGATGTTCTTCTACTGCCTTTTGAATTTCCTTAAGAGAAGGGTACACACCTGTTCTTTTATTTATTAGTCTTCTTAAAACGGCTTTAGTATTTGAATCCTCAGCTTCAGAAGCCCAAGTAAAAATTCTTTCCGGGTCTTTTATATTGCAAACTCTCATTAAGTTGCTAAGGTCTTCAATCCAATCCACTACATTATTTTCATAGTCTTCTAACATAGGGAGGACTTTATAAATTTTCAAAGAATCCATTTTATTATTATTATTATTATTATTATTATTATTATTATTATTAAAATTATTATTTTTTTTTTATAATGTATATTATATATTATTATTTATTTTTATTATAAATATATAATTCTCTGATTTTCTTGGCTATTTGTTTTAAATTTTCAAGGCTGTGAATTATATCTACTCTCTTGACTTACTCAATTTTCGATTCTATTCACCCTTTATTCTCTTTAAAACAAATCCAGTACTCTCTCAGTATTAATATATTTTTATAAATGAATTTATATTTTTTAAAATATTTATAAAATAACCACAATTTATTATAATTTTTTTTTTTTTTTTTTTTTTATAAAATTTTTTTTTTTTTTATAATTTTTTTTTTATAAATTTTTTTTTATAATTATTATTTATTTAATTTTTATACTATATTTTCACGATATTTTCCTGCTTGCTTCGCCCGGATTCTCCACCAAAAATGGTTGATACAATTAATTTAAAAAGTATCATAAAATATGGGAAAAGCAAGAGGGAATTAATCAAGAAATATCGTATTTATGAAATAGTATAATAATTATTATATATTTATATAATACACTCAAATTATTATTTTAGAATATAATGTTCATTTTATTATGTTTATTTATTAAAATTATTCACTTTATTATATTTATTTATTAAAATAATTATTCACTATTATTCATTCTCAATTAATACATTTCAATAAAAATAAAAACACAACATTTTTTTTATAATTAAAACTTCCTAATTTTTATCTTATTATTCTCTATATTATTATTATTTAAAATTTGTACTTTTACATAATTAATTATATTATATATATTTTTATAATAAACTTATATTAATAATAAAATAATAAAATAATTTTATAATATTATATCTTATTAAATATTAATTTTAACTTATTTAGAAATTATTAATAATAAAATTATTTACAATAATATTTAAAATAATAATTATATCACTTTACATTCTTATTAAATATCTCGTATCAACAAAATGATACGGGCTGGGGTTGAAACACTAAGATATTCAAAACAAAAAAAAATAAATATTAACACATAACTATAAAAATAAATTTGGAAACAAGAAAAAAAATTAAATTTTAAAATATTCTTTATTTAAATTTAAAATTAAAATTATTTGTTCCAAGTATTAAAAAGAAAGAAATTTATTCTTCTTTTTATACTTTTATTTTAATACATTTTATTTATTATTAATATATTCTTTATAAAAAAAAAACTATTATAACTATTTTATTTTAATTTTTAACTATTATTTTAAATTATTTTTTTAAAAAAAAATAACATTTATTAAATTAAAATATAAAAAATTAATTTGGAGCTTGTATCACGAAGGGCATTTCGGGCGGTAGCTTCTTCTTGATATTGTTATTCAGAGAGAGAATTATACAGAATTGATATTTTCTGTATTTTAGATCATTTTTATTATTGGAATTCTTCTGTATTTTAGTTCATTTTTATTTTAATAAAGATTTAATTTATTTTTAATTTTTGTTTTATTTTTAGTTTATTTCAAAGGTTTTAGAAAATATTATACAGAAACTTATAATTCTGTATTTTACATCAAATATTTATTGAAATAGGTTTTTATTATTCTTAATATAAAAATAAGAATTAGTAATGATTTAAATATTATATAATTTTTAATAAGAATATTTAGTAATAATTTTTATTATATTTAATATTAATAAAATATTTAATAATTATTTTTATTAGATTTGATATTAATAAAAGATTTTAATAAGAATATTTAATAATAATTTTTATTATATTTAATATTAATAAAAGAATTTTATAAGAATATTTAATAATAATTTTTATTATAAAAGATTTTAATAAGAATATTTAATAATAATTTTTATTATATTTGATATTAATAAAAGATTTTAATAAGAATATTTAATAATAATTTTTTATTATATTTGATATTAATAAAAGATTTTAATAAGAATATTTAATAATAATTTTATTTTATTATTATTAAGAGTATTTAATAGGAAATACAAGGTATTTAGTGACACCCCGTATCAAAAATGTAAGAATCTATAATTATTTGTTAGCAAATAATTATATTTTCTTAGTTAAGTTATTATAACTATAACTTTATTTAATTACATATAATATTTATTAAATTTATTTAATTTAATTTTAAATATTCATTAATTTAACAAAATTTATTTAATTAATTTTAAATAATATATTTACAATATGCTAAATTCTCTACTGTAACTAATGTATTTTGTATTGTATTTTATTCTGTATTTTATAATGTATTCTGTATTTTATTAACTATTTAATTTTATATTTTTAATATAAGGATAAATTATATGATCGAAATATCTTTTATTATTTTATTCTTTTATTTTCGATCATTAGATTGGAAAATCGGTTAATTAAGATTTTTTCCAATTACTTTTTAGAAGTAATCGGTTTTACTTAATTAATGCGATGATCGATATGGATAGAATATCGATCGAAAACTTATCTAGGTTTTTCTATCTAATCTTTTCCTAGATAAGAGATTTGTTAAGATTAGAAAACCCTTTCTTATTTAACCTTATTTTCATAAAAAAATATAAATAAGGCTCTTGAGTTCTCTTTGAGAAATCAAGAGTTATTATTATAAAAAACATAGTTATAATAGTAACATTTTTATATTTTTAACTTTAATAAATTAATAAAAATATTTTATTCAAAAACATATTTTTAAAATCAATTTATACAAACAATTCTTTTCTTACTTTTTGTGTTATTATTATAATTAATTTTATAATAAACTCTACTCTAAAGGTAAAAAAATTTATTTTATTTTATTTTCTCAACTTAATGAATTAGTCGTTAAGTTGTAGTTAATAATTCTATTTTGAGTTAGTTCTTAATAGAATTATTACAATAATAACTCTTCTTAGATTAGCTTAGGGTTAGATAAAATGTGAAAAATTTTTAGAATAGTGTAACATTGGAAATTTTATTAGTGAATTAGTCTATTGAAATTATATATATTAGAATACAATAATATATAGCTAGAGTGGCGCAAAAAAAAAAAAAAAAAAATTTTTTTTTAGCAATTTTGATTGAAAAAAAAAAAAAAAAAAAAAAAAAAAAAAAATTTATATTAAAAAAAAAAAAAAAAAAAAAAAAAAAATTTTTTAATAGTAAATAATAGAATAATAAATTAATATTTTAGAATAGTTTTAAATTATAATAATTTTTAAGTTAATTAAAATAATTAATAAATATAATAATATATATTAGATTTAGAATAATAATAGAATAGATAATAATTATTTTAATAATATAGAATTAATAATATAGAATAATTTTAGTTAATATAATTAAGAATAGAAATAATAATTTAAAATAATTAAAAAAAAAAAAAAAAAAAAAAAAAAAAAAAAGACTATAATAATAATAAAGAAATAAAGAAATAAATAAAAATTTTAAAAAATAAATAAAAAAAAATAACAAACTGAGAAGGTAATAATACCTTCATATATAGAGTTAGCCATCTAATTGGGGATGGTGAGTACATTTTTAGGTAGTAATAAAGGAAAGGTCTCCTTTTCCTATACCGTAGCGGTTTGTACTGTACGGAAATGCAGTATTTCACGTGAAAGTATAGGTTATCCGAATGTAGCTCTAGCGAATAAGGAACTCTTGGTCACCGAAGGCCTCGAGGTTCTTCAATACTATGTATTGAAGTAAAATTATATAGTTTTAATTTTAATAATGGGTTTTAACAGTTTGTTTATCCCAAACAAAATTGGTTATAGCAGTTATGTTTTTTTTATGCTTGATTATATAAAACTGCTATGGAAAACATAAAATATTTTTTTTTATGTTTTAATGGATCACTTTTGCCGGTTTTTGAATGTTGTAAGGCATAAGAAAGTGATATTGAATTTTAATTAAAATAATACTAAATATTGTATTTATGCAGAAGTTTATAATAAAGGATAAGTTTATAATAATATTTTGTTAATCATTTTAATTTAATTTCCAAGTACGTTGTTGACCGTTACTGGTAGGCTGTAACATTAGACCTACACCTCAGCCCTTTGGTTGATAAACCAAATGACGGTAACACGGGAAGGAAGAAATTAAAGTGTATTCTATAAAATATTTATTAATCAAAATCCTTATTATAATTCTTAATTTTGTGTAATAAAAATGTCCATTTTGTTAACTCTATCCTATTTTTATCTATACTAAAGGCATAAAAATGGATTTCAATAGTAATAAACAAGCAATTTCCTCAAGTGAAGTTAATAATTCCTATCTCCATGATGAAAATGCATCCAAACTTATTACTGCAATTGCTGACTTCATTCCTGCTTTCTTTTCTCCTAATGGTGTCCTCCAAAAGGAAAATGAAAGCAATAAACTAAATATCTTAGAAATTTTAATTCAAAGTGAAGATTTCTTTAAGGAGCATCCAAATTCTTTTCAAAAGGATGAACTAAAAAGTTCTTTTGTTATTAATAAACTTACTGGTACCGCCAGAAAATGGGGTCTTTCTCTTTTAACCGATGGTACTCTAAAGAACCTTGAATTTAGTAAGTTTAAGAAGCTCTTACTGGATAACTTTGATATTGGGAATGAAAGGAAGCAAAAATATGTCATCATGGAAAAGTTGTGGAAATTGAAACAACTTCAATTAGGAAATGTTGCTGAATATACTATTGAATTTCGGAGATTGGCTGGACGTTTAGGATGGCCCGACGAAGTTTTAATAGATATCATCGGTAAGGGTCTACTTGACAAAGTCCGCGAAGAGTTTGATAAACTCGAAAAGCCATCTACTCTTTTTGAAGCTACCAACATTATTATTGGAATTGATAAGAAGTGTTTTTTGGAAAGTCGTCTACGCCACAATCAAAAAAATAAATTTAATGGAAAAATGTCGTTTCATAGGAAGAGAAACGATTTACTAAAATCAGAAAAGAATTCTAAACATTCTCATTTCAGAAAAAATAAGTCTAAAAACGACATACTTTCAGCAAATTACACCCCGAATATTAAAACAACAATCACAACTACCTTCTACCTTGATATTAATGGAAGAAATATTAAGGCAAATCTATTAATTGATTCGGGTTCTGCCAGAAGTTTTATTTGTAAAAACTTCGCAAATTCTAATAAATTACCTGTGTTAGGACTCAATTCCCAAATCAACATCCAACTTCCTAATGGGAAAAGTATGAATATCAGACAAACTACTAAGCCTCTTAAATTAAAATTTATGGATCATAAGGAAACTTTTGAATTCTGCATTGCTAATCTATCTCTTCAGGGCATTAATGGTATTCTTGGAAGGGATTGGTTATCCGTTCACAATCCTTTCATCGATTATAAAAATAATAGAATCTACTTCCTTGGTAGATACTGTGGCTCACATTGCCCATCCTCCAAAAGTAATAAGTTTTTTAATCAAAATAAAAATATTACTGCTTCAATGTTGGAGAATTCAGAAGAAGATTCAGTATTACCAAATTCGGCTTTTGATACAGATATCTCAGATTCTGATTTATGTGCTGCAATGATTGATTCAGAAGAAGTAAACACTGACGTTCAGGGAAAAGAAGAGATTATTAATAAATACTATTCGGATCTTAAAATAGTATTTGAAAAGAAACAAGCTGAGAACTTACCACCCCATCGTGACTATGATATTGCTATTGAGCTTATTCCTGGTGGACAACTTTATTTTGGTCCAATATACTCTCTTACTGTACAAGAACTGAAAGCTTTAAAGGATTATATTAAGGAAAACTTAAAAAAGAAATTCATTAGGAAGTCAAAATCACCAGCAGGTGCTCCTATATTATTTGTAATGAAGCGCGATGGTACCCTTAGACTCTGTGTAGATTATCGCCGGTTAAATGCTATCACAATCCGTAATAGCTACCCAATTCCAAGAATAAATGACTTGATTGAATCCTTTCAAGGAGCTAAGATATTTACTCGTCTTGACCTTAGATCTGCTTATAACCTAATCAGAGTTAAAGAAGGTCACGAATATCTTACTGCTTTTAGAACCCCTTTAGGACATTTCGAATATCTCGTTATGCCTTTTGGACTTCGAAATGCCCCTTCGGTTTTTCAACGTTTTGTACAAGATATCTTCAGTGATATCATTGGTTCTTTCATGCAAGTCTATCTGGACGACATCATTATTTACTCTAACAACAAAGAAGAACATATTAAACATGTTAGGATCGTTCTTCAACTTCTCATCAACAATGGATTATATGCTAAATTAGAGAAATGTGACTTCCATGTTACTAAAACCACATTCTTAGGCTTCACTGTTTCTGTAGATGGTCTCACTATGGATAAGGATAAGGTAAAATCTGTTCTGGATTGGCCTATTCCGAAGAATCAAAAGGAATTACAAAGTTTTCTAGGCTTATGTAATTTCTATAGAAAGTTTATCAATAATTTTGCCAAAAATATGGAACCTCTTCGTCGACTTTTAAGGAAAAATACTACATTTAATTGGGATGAATCAGCAAATAAAGCTTTTAATAAATTGAAAGAATCTTTTAAAGCTGATGAAGTGCTCATTTTTCCTAATCCAGAGAAAGAATTCATCGTTGAAACAGATGCTAGCGACTTTGCTGTCGGTTGCATACTTTCTCAGGTTAGTGACACTGATAACTTATTGCATCCCGTAGCCTTCCATTCTAGATCCCTCAATAAAGCAGAAGTCAATTATACTATATATGATAAAGAACTTCTTGCTATAATTACTGCGTTTGAAACTTGGAGGCATCATTTAGAAGGCGCTAAATTTCCTGTTCAAGTAATAACAGACCACAAGAACTTATTGTATTTTAAGAAACCCCAACATTTAAATCAAAGACAAATTCGTTGGAGTCTCTTTTTATCAAAGTTTGACTATAGGATTGCATTCAGATCAGGCGCTAAAAGTGGCAAACCAGATGCTCTTTCAAGACGCCCAGATTTTAAATCTGACTCTTCATCTGAATCACAACCTGTTATTAACAATAATGCTTTCTGTTGTGCTATAAATGACAATATTAGTAGTCTTATTGAAGCACAGAAAGCTGATAATTATTGTAAAAATATCCTCTTAAAAATAAGGGATAAGTCAAACAACATCAAAAGTTCTTTATTTTCCTTCGTCGATGGCGTACTTCACTTTCAAAAGCGTATTATTATTCCTTCCAGTCTCAGGGCTAGACTTTTAAAGTCTTTCCATGATGCACCCACTAGTGGCCATCAGGGGGTAGATAGGACCTTTGAGAAACTCAGAAGGAACTACTGGTGGCCTAATATGAAAAAAGATATTTCAAATTATGTGGCTTCTTGTGATGTTTGTTGTAGAAATAAAATCCGTCGTCATAAACCTTATGGTAAACTAATACCACTTCCTACTCCTACAAAACCCTGGGAAGTTATTGGCGTCGATTTTATTGTTTCATTGCCTTCTTCACAAGATTGCACTTGTATCACGGTTGTTTCTGATCATTTAACCAAAATGATTCATTTAGTACCCTGCTCCGATGTTCCCTCTGCCGACTTAACTGCCAAGCTCTTACTTTTCCAAGTCTTTAAGTATCATGGTTTTCCTAAAGTGATTGTGTCTGATCATGGTTCCCAATTCTCTTCTCAATTTTGGACTTCGTTGTGCGATGCTATTCGTGCTAAACCAAGACTTGCTACTGCTCACCACCAACAATCAAATGGTCAGGTTGAACGGGCTAATGCTGTAATAGAACAATATCTTCGCTGCTATTGTTCTTCTGCTCAAAATGAATGGTGTTTCTACCTCCCTTTATGTGAAATGTCCTACAACAACTCCATTCACAAATCAATAGCTCAAACTCCTTTTCATGCTAACTATGGATTTGACCCAAATTGTGTTATTGATTCACCACCGATTCTGCTAAAAGATAGTGCTTCTGTTCTTACAAGGGATTGGTCTTCACATTTCAATGTTCTTCGTCAACATTTAGTTAAAGCCAAAGAAGATTTTAAGAAATATGCTGACAATAAAAAATCTGTAGGACCTGACTTTAAGGTAAATGATTTGGTTATGCTTAGAAGATACTACTTTACGAATGAACCCTCTAGAAAATTATCCACTCAATATCTTGGACCTTTTAAAATCATCGAGAAAAGGGAAAGAATGAATTACTGTTTGGAACTTCCAGAGAACTTACATCTCCATCCGGTATTTCATATCTCACAATTGGGACCATATACTAAAAGAAATGAAGACTTAATGGAAACATCATAATTAAACAGAGCAATGTAAGAATCTATAATTATTTGTTAGCAAATAATTATATTTTCTTAGTTAAGTTATTATAACTATAACTTTATTTAATTACATATAATATTTATTAAATTTATTTAATTTAATTTTAAATATTCATTAATTTAACAAAATTTATTTAATTAATTTTAAATAATATATTTACAATATGCTAAATTCTCTACTGTAACTAATGTATTTTGTATTGTATTTTATTCTGTATTTTATAATGTATTCTGTATTTTATTAACTATTTAATTTTATATTTTTAATATAAGGATAAATTATATGATCGAAATATCTTTTATTATTTTATTCTTTTATTTTCGATCATTAAATTGGAAAATCGGTTAAGATTTTTTCCAATTACTTTTTAGAAGTAATCGGTTTTACTTAATTAATGCGATGATCGATATGGATAGAATATCGATCGAAAACTTATCTAGGTTTTTCTATCTAATCTTTTCCTAGATAAGAGATTTGTTAAGATTAGAAAACCCTTTCTTATTTAACCTTATTTTCATAAAAAAAATATAAATAAGGCTCTTGAGTTCTCTTTGAGAAATCAAGAGTTATTATTATAAAAAAGTATAGTTATAATAGTAACAATTTTATATTTTTAACTTTAATAAATTAATAAAAATATTTTATTCAAAAACATATTTTTAAAATCAATTTATACAAACAATTCTTCTCTTACTTTTTGTGTTATTATTATAATTAATTTTATAATAGACTCTACTCTAAAGGTAAAAAAATTTATTTTATTTTATTTTCTCAACTTAATGAATTAGTCGTTAAGTTGTAGTTAATAATTCTATTTTGAGTTAGGTCTTAATAGAATTATTACAAAAAATGTAATAATCATACTAAGTTCTATCACTAAATATGATTATTAACTTCAACTTAATGACTAATTCATTAAGTTGAGAAATAAAATAAAAATAAAAACTTTACCTAAAAAGAGAGTTTATTATAAAATTAATTATAATAACAACACAAAAAGTAAAAGAAGGAATATTTAGATAAATTTGGTTTTAAGAAATATGTTTTTTGAATAAAATGTTTTATTAATTTATTAAAATTTAAAATATAAAATTGCTATTATTATAACTATATTTTTATAATAATAACTCTTGATTTCTTAAAGGGAAATCAAGAGCCTTATTTATATTTTTTTATGGAAATAAGGTTAAATAAAAAGGTTTTCTAATCTTAAAAAATATCTTATCTAGAAAAAGATTAGAAGAAAAAACTAGATAAGTTTTTTGATCGATATTCTATTCATATCGATCATCGTATATATTAAGTAAAACCAAATATATTATTTTATATTTGGATAAAACCTTAATATATCGATTTCCTAAATTTTAATTTAGATCATCTAATAAAAGGAAAAATCAATAATAACCGGAATGATCTAAATTATTCTATTCTATCTTTCTAAATATTATTTTTAAAATCTAATCTAAACTTATTAACATAAAACTATCTTTAAACTAGAATACAGAATTATAAAAAATACAGAAACTTATTAATTGTTCTTTTAAATGTACAATGTAAAAAATAAATAAAACTAATGTTTACATTAACTTGATAATTAAATGAATAACTAAATAAAATTAATAATATTAATAAGTGTACATATAATAATTATTTAAATAAATTTTCTAATATTATTTAAGTGTATGAATAATTACAATTATAATAAATTTGATAATAATATCTCAATGTATGAATTAATTATAATTTAAATAAATTTATAATTATTATCAATAATTATAAAGACTAAGAAATAATAATTATTTATTAGTAAATAATTATTATTTCTTACAAAATGGTACAGGACTTTTGAAATTGATGGATGTATAATAATATATTGGTAAATAGATAGTGGACGTATAAAAATTACGAAAAACTTATACAATATTTATTTATTTATTTATTGATTATTTATTAATTTATTTATTTAAAAATTTATTTAACTATATATTATTCATCCATTTATTTATTTGTTCATTTATTTATTTATTCCTCCATTACATAAAAAAAAGAAAAGAGAGCGATTTAAAATAATATTATTACAAAATATTTTATAAATTTTGGTAATACATTGATTAGTTAAAAATAATTTTGTGTAACAATAAAATAATAATAAAATTTTAGATATGAATATTAATAATAAAAATAATAAAAAAATTTATAATATAAAATAAAATTTATCAAATGTATAATAAAAATATAATAAGAATATAATAAAATATTTATTTTATAGCAAAATATTAATAATTAATAATACACATATTTATATAATAATAAAGGAAATATTGATAAAGTTAATAAAGATAATAATTAATTAATAAAATAGATTTAAAACATATTTATATGGAGAAATATTAAAATTATTATAATTTAAGGTATTTGGGTAAATACCGTATCATGATGCCCCCGTTAAGTTTAGACTTCGTCCCTTGAAGTCTATACTTCACATAGTCTGTATGGTACAATGTTCTTTAAGTGAACATTTCTCTCAGCGATTTCATTAGTTACAGGATCGCAAAGTGTGACCGTGTTAAATTTCTTCTTAACTATTTTCATAGGGCCAAGGAAGAATGGGTCTAATTTTCTTCGGTTAATAAGTTTGACAAGGACAAGATCACCAGGGTTATATTCAGCCTTCATTCTCTTCATTTGTTTTCGCCTGTCTTCCCATAACTTGTTAGCAGTATTAATGTTGTTAATGGCTTCTTTAATCCAGGCATAATGTTTAGTAAATCTTCTTATTAAAAATTCTTCTTCACTTTCGTATTCTTCTTTCTTGTCTAAGTTCAGTGTTAATTCAAAGGGTTGTAAATCGCGACGTCCATATAACAACTCGAAACTGGAAAACTTAGTAGTTTCATTCTTACAGGTGCGAATAGCCCATAAAGCGCTTGGTAGCATCTCATCCCAAATGGTAGTGTTGCGATTACAAAGAATTCTCAAGTACTTGCCAATTTCTTTATTTCTATTTTCGACTTCGCCGTTGGATTCTGGATGGTATGTTGTAATATAGTGTACGTAAACTCCATATAAATCGAGAAAAGCTTTCGTTTTGTCCGAACAGAATTGGGGTCCATTGTCCGTTATTAAAATCTCAGGCGTTCCATGTCGAGCAAAGACTTTGGATAGAAATTGGATAACGTCATCTGATTCAATGTTCTTAGTGGGTTCAGCTTCAACCCACTTAGTCAGGTAATCTACTAAAACTATAATGTATTGATTACCTTTCTGAGTAACTGGTAGAGGTCCTACAATGTCTAGACCTACCTTGGTAAATGGAAGACCGGGTTTCGTGGCTGTATCTTCAGGTTGATAGTTAAATGTTTGTGGCTTAAAGAGTTGACAAGTTTTACAGGTCCTGACCATGTATTTAACATCTTGTATCATGTTGGTCCAATAGTAATCTCTTTTCAAGCGGTTGTATGTCTTGAAAGTACCTTCGTGACCGATACCATGGGCCTTAAGAATAAGTTTGACTTTTTCCTCTGGGTTATCTATAACTTTTCTTAGCATTCCATTGTCTTTATAAAATTTTTCTCCATTTATTAAAGTAAACTTGTCTTTTAATAGATTTAATAAGTTGTTTTCATCTGTTTCACTATTTACACTCACGGTTGTAGTTGCTAATATATCGCTTTTGATGGATGGCATCCTCGAGAGAGCGTCTGCGATAACATTCTTTTTACCAGGTTCATATTGAACACGAACCTTCAACATTGATAAGAGTAATACCCAGCGCGTTTGCCTTGCGTTGTTGGGTTCTTTGGAGGTGAATAAACTAACTAGTGGTTTGTGGTCTGTATAGAGGATAGTGGAACAGTTATTGCTAGAGATGTAAGGTTTGAATTTCTTTACGCTATAGAATGCAGCTGTTCCTTCTAAGTCGGTGATAGAGTAATTCTTTTCGGAAGATTTTAATGAACGGCTAATGAAATGGATGGGTTTTTCCTTACCATCTTCCTCTTTTTGTAATAGAACGCCACCGATACCATCATAAGAGGCGTCTGTACGGATGATGAAAGGCTTTTCGAAGTCAGGCATAATTAATATAGGTGCCTTCACAAGTCTATCTTTAAGTTCTTGGAAGCTGTTTTCTTGTTCTGTATTCCATTCGAAATCAGTACCCTTTTTCAGCAGTTTATATAGTGGTCTAGCCATCTTCGCAAAGTTGAATATAAATTTTCTGTAGTAGCCTACAGCACCTAAAAAGGACCGTAGTTGAGTTATATTCTTGGGAGGCAACCAGTTGTGAATAATTTCAGTTTTTCCTGGGATTGGAGCAACTCCTTCAACTGATAAAATATGTCCAAGAAGTTCTACTTTTTTCTTGAAAAAGTGACATTTTTCTAAGTTTATCTTCAATCCGTTGTTCTTGATTATTGTAAAGACTTTTCTTAAATCTTGGATGTGTTCTTCAATTGATGGTGAGAATATCACCAAGTCATCTATATAAACGAACATGCATACTCCAATTAGCGGGAAGAAAATTCTGTTCATTTCCCTCTGAAAAGTACCAGGAGCATTGCATAGTCCGAACGGCATCACCCGGAATTGGTAGTTCCCAAACATAGTGGTAAAAGTGGTCTTGGGAATGTCTTCTTTATTCATTGGAATTTGGTGAAAGCCGGAGAATAAATCTATAGTAGTAAAGACCATAACCTTCCTTCCAATAGAAAATAAAATACTATCGATAATTGGTAACGCGTAGGAATCTTTGATGGTAACATTGTTCAGCTTACGGTAGTCCACGCACATCCTCCACTTTTTATTTTTCTTGAGGACGAGTACTACTGGAGACGACCAAGGGGAGCTGGATGGCTCTATCAACTTGTTTTTTATAAGTTTTGTTATTTCTTGCTTTAGAGCTTGAATTTGAACTTTGGACAACCGGTATCCTTTCTGCTTGATCGGCTTTGCATTTTCTATTAATTGAATGGTATGTGGAAGCAGTTTCGTTGGCTGGAGTTCATCAATTTTGATTGCTAAGATGATGATGAATTCATGAAATAGTGAGTTAACTTTTCTTCTGTATTTTCTTGGTAATTCATCCAATACTTTGTTCAACAACTCTTGTTTCTTTAAGGGTCCGTCTTTAACTTCTTCAATTTGATCTGTTTCATCATGGTAGTTCTCATCTTTAACCTTATTTACAAGACAGAAGGCATAAGAGCTTGATGCATCTTTATTGTTGGTAAGATTGTGATTCTCATTATCGTCACTCTCCTTCGATTCTTCCTCATCAGTCCCTAAAGGAGACACACGATCCCATGATTCTTCACTGAGCATCTTGCATAAGTGATTGTCGATAGGATGTACGAATAATTTATTGTCTTTTAATGTATTGAACCCTATAAGTATATCGAAGATATTTTTATCATTTTCAACAACTCTAAATACATCTTTAATTGTGGTATCCCCAATTTTGACATCCAATAGATAGAGTTCTGAATCCAATTTCTTCTCAGAGAAAATTTGTACAATATTATTATTTGTGTACCCCATTGGTACCAAGTTTTGTTTTTCTTTTATCCTTGTTAAGTAATTCTTTGTCACCAAGTTTAAGCTAGCACAGGTATCCAAGAAAGCTATACCTTCAATCCCATAAACATAACATTTTGTACTGGCGATATCACTTCTTGAAATAGTGGATAGAACTATTTCGTTTAGAGATTGTCCTTGAGTATTGCTGTCCTTTAGCTTAAGTAGTTTAACTAGTTCCGATCTAAGCTTAGGACTTATATCTAATAGCTGTGTGATGGAGATATTAGCTAGTTTGTTGTTTAAGTCATCAGAGATATCATAACTGTTCTTTCCTTCCATCAAGGCTATATGTTTTTCGGTAGATGTCCTTTTAGATTTGACTTCTTCAGCTTTATCACTAGGAAGTTTTCCTTTTGTTACTTCTTTAGATTGATCATCTCTTGATGGATGAGTACTTGTTTCAGTTTCTTCTATTATTTCTTTTTCTTTATCTAATTTGGTTTTTCTTTTCAAGGACTTGATGGATGGCTGAGCTATCACAGAAAGGTCAATTTCTTCAAGCTTTTCTGTAGTAGTAGGTGTAGACACTGGTGATTCAAACTCCATAGTAGTATCCTGAGTATTTGTTGCAGCTTTTCCTTTCCTAGATTTTTCTTTTGAAGAGTATGGGGTTTCTGCCATACTATTATTCTTTTTCTTTCTTCTTACTACCGCTGCTAATATGTCATTATTTGGAACTAGTGGTAAATGGTTCTTTTCGTTGGTTTGATTAAAGGAAGTTTCCCTTCTTCCTTTTACCAGTTTAAAGACTTATTTTCTTTTTGAAGTTGGCCTTTTTCTTCCATCTCTGCTAATTCCCTGAAAGAGTAAGGACATTGGTTTAAGTAGTGTCCCACTTGACCACATTTATAGCATTTTCTATTATTTTGTTGATGTGTGTTTGAATTATCTTGGCGTCTTCTAGTCTGTTCTTGATTTGACTTCAGTTTATTTTCTTTTACATACCTATAATCGCTTCGGTCGTTATCCCTTGTGTTGTATTTTCGGTTACCAAAGCCCTTGAATGGATGACCTCCGTAGTTGACTTTATAATAATAAGGTTGGTTGGATTGAAATGTTGCTAAAACAGTTTCAGGCTTATGTAGGAAGTTTTCTTCAGCCCTTTCGGCTAGTTCGGCTTCTTCGAAGGCATCCTCCAGATCATAACACCTTTGGGTGATTACTTGAGACCTTGCATAAGGTCTACTAGCAATGGATTCAATGTAATCGTCTACCGTAATGAAAGATTGGTATAGTTTGGAAAGACTATTATAAAGCTTTTTGTACCTCCAGTTAAAGTTTTGAATACTTTCACCCTTTCTGATTCTAAGTTTCTGGAGTCTCTTGCATTTTTCCTGGGGAGTAACTTCAAGTGCATCTTCTATAGCCTTTTTCATCTGGTCGATGGATGGATACTTCTTTCCCCCTTCTTCGTCGGTAGTTACTAAGTCTTGTAGTATACCTCTTAGTTTGCCTTCCACACATTCCATAGCCCAGGAATGTATGTTCATAGGTTCAGTGATGTTTGCTAGTCTCATGATCCTAGCAAATTCATCACCCCAAGAATCCACATCTCTTGCTGTTTCGTTTAGACGAGGTAGAATCTCTTCGAGTTCCCTGATCTTCATTTCTTTAGTTTTTTTTTTTTTTCTGTTTTATTTTATTTGCTTTATTATTATTATTATTATTTCGTTTATAATATTTTATTTAATCTTCTTTCTTTTTTACTATCTATTAATGTTTCATATTATTATACTTTGGTCCTGCATAGCTCGCCAGAAATTATGGTACAGGACTTTTGAAATTGATGGATGTATAATAATATATTGGTAAATAGATAGTGGACGTATAAAAATTACGAAAAACTTATACAATATTTATTTATTTATTTATTGATTATTTATTAATTTATTTATTTAAAAATTTATTTAACTATATATTATTCATCCATTTATTTATTTGTTCATTTATTTATTTATTCCTCCATTACATAAAAAAAAGAAAAGAGAGCGATTTAAAATAATATTATTACAAAATATTTTATAAATTTTGGTAATACATTGATTAGTTAAAAATAATTTTGTGTAACAATAAAATAATAATAAAATTTTAGATATGAATATTAATAATAAAAATAATAAAAAAATTTATAATATAAAATAAAATTTATCAAATGTATAATAAAAATATAATAAGAATATAATAAAATATTTATTTTATAGCAAAATATTAATAATTAATAATACACATATTTATATAATAATAAAGGAAATATTGATAAAGTTAATAAAGATAATAATTAATTAATAAAATAGATTTAAAACATATTTATATGGAGAAATATTAAAATTATTATAATTTAAGGTATTTGGGTAAATACCGTATCAAAAAAATTTGTAAAAGGAAATCTTGGTATAGCAGTTAGAGCTATAGCCATGAATCGAACTATTCGAGTTCGATTCATACTTAAACCTACTTTTTGAATATTTTATTTTCATTGTTCTAGTTAATTCTTTCTGTATTTTCTTTAAGAATTTCAAAGAAATTCTTAATAATTAAAATGAATTTTTTATTTTATTTATCCTTTCTTCCATTAGTTTCTAAATTAACCGAGAAAATCAGTTTTAAACGATTTTTCTAAGATTCTAAAATTTTTGAAAATCATACAAACTGTTTTTCCGTAAAAAGTATAAATATGAGTAAATTTTCACAAAAGAAATATTTTTAATTCGTGCTTTTATTAATTAATCAATTAATAATAAGTAATTTGATATATTACAAAATTAGTTAATTAATTAATAAATAATTACTTTAATAAATTTTATTTTAATAAATTAATAAAACAAAATTTTTTAAAAAACATTTTAACTTATTATTAATTTTCCAGTGTTGCCTATTGCTATAAATGACCAGCTTGTTACACCCGTATTAAAAAGAAAGAAATTTATTCTTCTTTTTATACTTTTACTTTAATATATTTTATTAATCATTAATATATTCTGTAAAAAAAAAAATATTATAACTATTTTATTTTAATTTTTAACTATTATTTTAAATTGTTTTTATTTTTTAGAAAAAAAAATATTATTTATTAAATTAAAATATAAAAATTAATTTAGAGATTGTATCACGAAGAGCATTCCGGGCGGTAGCTTCTTCTTGATATTGTTTTCAGAGAGAGAATTATACAGAATTGATATTTTCTGTATTTTAAATCATTTTTATTATTGAAATTCTTCTGTATTTTACTTCATTTTTATTCTAATAAAGATTTAATTTTATTTTTGATTTTTGTTTTATTTTTAGTTTATTTCAAAGGTTTAGAAAATATTATACAAAACTTATAATTCTGTATTTTATATCAAATATTTATTGAAATAGGTAATTATTATTCGTAATATAAAAATAAGAATTAGTAATGATTTAAATTATATATAATTTTTAATAAGAATATTTAGTAATAATTTTTATTATATTTAATATTAATTAAAGATTTTTATTAGAATATAATATAATAATTTTTATTATATTTGATATTAATAAAAAGAAATTAATAGGAATATTTAATAATAATAATTATTATATTTGATATTAATAAAAGATTTTAATAATAATATTTAATAATAGTTTTTATTTTATTATTATTAAGAGTATTTAATAGGAAATACAAGGTATTTAGTGACACCCCGTATCAAACATGTTGAGGTTCGGGACAGATAAATAATAAATATAGAAGTAAACACAAAAATAAAAAAAATTAAAAATGAAAATATATCTTTTTATAAATTATTTTATTTATATAATTAATAAAAATTATTCAATTAAAACTAAAAATAATTTAATTTCTTGAATAAGATTATATTTTTCAAGATTATTTCTCTAAAATACAATTTTCTAATTTTTTTTATCATTAGAAATGGTCAAGCTATTTCTTTAGAATATCTTAGAGTTACATGTTTGAATTATATTTAAATTATAAATTCATAATCTATTCTATTATAATAAATAATTATTATATATTATTAAATTCTAAACTATTTATTATTAATTGTAGTAATGATATATTTTAAAAATAATTTTATTACTTTTACAGAACTATTAGTAATAGAGTATTATTTAATTTTATACTATTTTTAAATAAAAGTATTTTAGATTATTATCTATTATTAATATTATTATAAATAGGGTGTATTTTGGAAAGAAGTATTACTAATTTTAATGACAAGGATCATGGATTTAAGTAAAATATTTTTAAATCATTATTAATTATATTAATTTTTATTAATAATAAATAATCTGTATTAGTAATAATTGTAAAATAAAATTTTCTTTAATAATAAAATATTGATAGAATAAATCATATTAATAAAACTAGATATTGATAATAATATTGATATTAATAATATAGAATTAATTTAATAATAAAGTATTGATATTGATAAAGAATTTATATTAATAATAATAGATTTAATATTAATAATAATTTGGCAGTAATAGAACATAAGAAAGTTCTCCAAGTAAGGAAATAAATAATTTAATTTTAGTAGTTAAGTTATTTTTATGAAAAATAATAAAATTAACATTATTTGTTCATTCCTTAACAAACATGGTATAGTTCATATAGTTTTAGGAATATAATAATAATTAACACAAATAATAAAATTACAATAAAAAAATAATTTGTTTTAAAATCAATATTTATTTATTTAAATTTATGAAAGAAAAATAATAATATAATTATTTATTTAATAAAAATAAGTTATTGATTATATTTTATTTCACTAAAAATTACATGTATTTATATTTTTTTATCAAATTAAAATTTGTAATGCCTAACTATTTCTTAATAAACTAATTACTAATTATTTTAATAAATAAAACATTTAAATTGAAATTTAATTATTATTTTAGTTAATAATATTATTGTTATAAATATTAGTTTTATATTATTGAATTATTAATTATTTAATAATAGTTTAATATTAATATGTATAAAATAAAAATAAAAAGATTATATAGAATATTTTAATTGTGGTTTGGTTAAATTTAGTAATTAAAAATAAATTTAAATTGATAATGAAAATTTTAATAACTAATTAAATAGATTTGATTATTTTCAATATAACATATTATAAAAGAAATATAATATTAATATATTAAGTGGGCAAGGACAATATTCTTGGCTAAAGATTTTTAATACATTATAATGGAATCGGATCAATAATTCAAAAAGGAATTATAAGTTAATTGGTGATTTATTAACTTAAGATTTCTTGTTAGTAATATTTGAAGAATATTGGAAAGTTCCAATTATATAGAATAGAATAATCTATAAGGTTAGAATAATTTATATTATTCTAGCACAATTAGTATTATTTGTTCATTCTGTATTAAACTGTAATAATTCTATTAAGAACTAACTCAAAATAGAATTATTAACTACAACTTAACGACTAATTCATTAAGTTGAGGAAAATAAAATAAAAAATAAAATAAAATTATACCTTTGTTGAGTTTATTATAAAATTAATTATAATAATAACACAGAAGTAAAAGAAGGAATATTTGGATAAATTTGGTTTATAAAATATGTTTCTTGAGTAAAATATTTTATTAATTTATTAAAGTTTAAAATATAAAATTGCTATTATTATAACTATATTTTTATAATAATAACTCTTGATTTCTTAAAGGGAAATCAAGAGCCTTATTTATATTTTTTTATGGAAATAAGGTTAAATAAAAAGGGTTTTCTAATCTTAAAAAATATCTTATCTAGAAAAAGATTAGAAGAAAAAACTAGATAAGTTTTTGATAGATATTCTATTCATATCGATCATCGTATATATTAAGTAAAACCAAATATATTATTTTATATTTGAATAAAACCTTAATATATCGATTTTCTAAATTTTAATTTAGATCATCATATAAAAGGAAAAATCAATAATAACCGGAATGACCTAAATTATTCTATTTTTCTAAATATTATTTTTAAAATCTAATCTAAACTTATTAACATAAAACTATCTTTAAACTAGAATACAGAATTATAAAAAATACAGAAACTTATTAATTGTTCTTTCAAATGTACAATGTAAAAAATAAATAAAACTAATGTTTACATTAACTTGATAATTAAATGAATAACTAAATAAAATTAATAATATTAATAAGTGTACATATAATAATTATTTAAATAAATTTTCTAATATTATTTAAGTGTATGAATAATTATAATTATGATAAATTTGATAATAATATCTCAATGTATGTATTAATTATAATTTAAATAAATTTATAATTATTATAAATAATTATAAAGACTAAGAAATATTAATTATTTATTAATAAATAATTATTATTTCTTACATAAACATGGTAGACTCGGGGTTAGTATGTTTAACTTTAAAATCAAGCAGGGGGGACGGGGATTACCCTGCTTTGATTTTAAAAAAAAAAAAAACTTTTGTTTTTAATAAAATTTATTTACTTATTTATTAATAAAAAAAAATATTTATTTCTAATACATATATTTAATTTTTAAGAATTTTTACAATATTTATATTTTTAATTAATTTAAGGTATAATTATTTGTTTATAATTTAAGTAATTTTATAGAATTATTGAATTAATTTTATATCAATAATTCATTTTTGTTTTAATTTTTATAAATATAATAATATAATATTTAAATATAATTTAATTAAAAATAATTATAAAATAAATATATAGAAAATAGCTTTTACTATTTTCTTTGATATTTTAAGTTAAATAAAATGTTTTTAAAGATTAATATAATAAATTTAATAATCTTTAATTATTTTAAATAATACTTGTAATTATTTTCAAAAATAAAATAAATTTTTTTTAATATTTAATTAATAATTTTAATAGTAAATTTTATAATAATTTTTATAATAATATTTAATTAATAATTTTAATAATTTTATAATAAATTTATAATAATATTTAATTAATAGTTTTAATAATTTTATAATAATTTTATAATAATTTTATAATAATATTTAATTAATAAATTTTAATAATTCAAAATATCTTAAAAGTATATAATTTTTAATATTTACAATAATACTTTAATATATACATATGTTTAATAATATACAACAAATTAATTAAAATTGATTTAATATTATTTTCAAGTTAAATTTAATTTATATTAAAATAAATTATTTTTACAATGAGGTTTAGGTTATGAAGAATATAGGAAAGAACACTTAATTAAAGAATAATTAATAATATTTTACAACAAAATAAATGTTATTAATTCATTCTTTACCATGATGCCCCCTCTAAAACTCAAGCTACATCGAAGCTGAGTTATATTTGACTATATTCTTCAAATGAACATTCCTATTCATTTGAATTCCAGAATTTGGATCAGCCAAGGTAACCGTATTAAATTGTTTTTTTATAACTTTAAGAGGACCAACAAAATAAGGTTCTAGTTTAGTTCTTGAAAAATTTCTAACTAGAACTAAATCACCTTCCCTAATTCTTTTTCCTTCATTCAAACTATTCTTTTCCTCTCTCCTAGCAGCCCAATACTTATTTGCATTTTTAACATTTTTGGCTGCTTCTAAAGTCCATCGGTAATGATTAATAAATTTTTCTAACAAAACTTCATCCGACGATTTATTAATATCCTTGGTAGGTAGAGCAGCAATATCAAAAGGCTGCTGATCTTCCCTACCATAAACTAACTCAAAACTTAAATGTTTTGTTACCTTATTTTTGGTAGTTCTAAGAGCCCATAAGGCGGATGGTAAAACTTCATCTCAATCCTTATTCTTAGAACCCAACAACCTCAATAACTTTCCGATCTCTTTATTACGGTTTTCCGTAAGTCCATTACTTTCTGGATGATATGTGGAAATAAACTTCACATATACATCGTAGAGATCTAAAAATATTTTCATCATGTCCGAGGTGAACTGAACGCCATTGTCAGTTGTTATTACCTGTGGAACACCATGACGAGCAAACACATTAATTAAAAACTTAATCACATCCTGTGATGTTATATTTTCCGTGGGTTCTGCTTCAACCCATTTGGTGAAGTAATCCACCACAACCATAATATATTGATTATTATTTTTAGTTTTAATCAAAGGTCCAATAATATCTAAACCCAAATGTATAAAAGGACCTTCTACTTTAGTTGGAATATTTTCTGTAGGTTCTGGATATGGTTGTGACCTATTCAACTGACACTTGTCACAACTTTGCACCACTCTTTTAATATCCATCACCATATTATTCCAATAAAAACTTTTACGAAGCCTTTGATAAGTCTTATAATATCCCTAATGACCTATCTTATGGGCTTCTAAAATAAGTTTTACTCTGTCCGTTTGATCAGTAATTAATTTACGATAGTCATTACCATCAACAAAGTAATCTTCACCATCTATCGTAACAAATTTTTCATTTATAAAGTCTTTAATAGTATTAGAAAGCAACTCTTCTTCTTCCTTTGAAGTTAACTTAGTTGCCAATACCACAGAATCATCTTTTTTCTTCATCCTAGATAATGCATCGGCTAACACATTTTTCTTACCCATTTGATATTGAATTTCAACACCAAGGGTACTAACAGTTAAGCACCACCTTGCTTGCCTAGCATTATTAGGTTCCTTATTT
Organism: Neocallimastix lanati (nom. inval.); assembly: GCA_016946835.1. NCBI lineage: Eukaryota > Fungi > Neocallimastigomycota > Neocallimastigomycetes > Neocallimastigales > Neocallimastigaceae > Neocallimastix > Neocallimastix lanati (nom. inval.). Next base: position 257,667 of record JACVTC010000131.1, read on the forward strand.
TTAAAGAAACTGATTAAAGGTTTATGATCTGTTATTACTACTGTTTTATTAGGATTTCCTAATATATAAGATTTCAACTTAGTAATACAATAAATTAATGCAGCTCCTTCCAAGTCAGTAATGCCATAATTTTTCTCGGCTTTACTTAAACTTCTACTTATATAATGAACTGGATGTTCCTTTTTGGTTTCTAAATCTTCTTGGAGTAATACTCCTCCAATACTTTCATAGGAAGCATCCGTTCTAATTATAAACCTTTGATTAAAACTTGGATATTTTAAAATTGGAGCATTTATTAATTTTTCTTTTAACAGATCAAAACTTTGTTGATGTTCAGTATTCCATTTATATTTAACATTCTTTCTTAATAGTTTACATAAAGGAACAGAGATTTGAGCATATTTATGCATATTTATCAATAAAGTTTCTATAATACCCTACTGCTCCAAGAAAAGATCGTAATTCATGAACATCAACAAGTGCTACCCACTCCTTGATAGCCTTAATTTTGCTATCCTGGGGACTTAAACTTTTCACTGATGCCTTATGACCCTTCTACTTCAGTCTGTATAAAGGCACATTTTTCAATATTGATTTTCAATTTGTGTTGGTGAAATACTTCCAACACTTGTCTAATATGACTTATGTGTTCTTCTATATTCTTAGAGTATATCAAAATATCATCTATAAAGTTAAAAACAAACTTTCTTATAAATGAGAAAAGAATCCTATTCATTTCCCTTTGAAATATAGCTGGGGCTCCGGTTAAACCAAAAGGCATAACCTTGAATTGGTAGTTACCAAATTTTGTGGTAAAGGTGGTAATTTCTACACTTTCCTCATCCATCAAAATTTGATGATAACCAGAGTAAAGATCCATTGTTGTAAAAATCTATGCCCCATCTAAACTATCAAATATCTCATCAATGTAAGGTAATGAATAAGAATCTTTAACTGTTAAATCATTAACCTTACGATAATCAATACATAATCGCCATTTACCGTTCTTCTTCGTGTAAAAGAAAACACAAAAATAGATTACAATAACAAAATACAATAAATTTTATTTTATTAAAAAATTTTTTATTAAAATATATTTTATTAATATTTAATAGTTATTCGTTAAAATAACAATTACATCGAGAAAAAATGTGAAAAGTATCTTCTATTTATACTTTTCCTAAATACATTGATAATATATTATTTTATTTAAATTACATATATTTTAATATAAAACTATCCTAATGAATTTTATTAAATAATAAATTTATAAACTATAACTAAATTTAGAAAAATATAATTATTAATTAAACTAAATACTAAATAATTAAAATTAAGTACATTTATTATCTATTTATTATTTTAATATTATAAGTAAAGTCTTTATTTATTTTCGATTTAAAAACAATGTTAAAGGAGTCATGATTAAATTTTGAAACTTAATTTTCACAAAATAAATTATTAATTTATTTTGTTTTAAACTTTAATTAATTCATTTAAATTATTTTACAACAATAATTTTCTCAGAATTAAATTTTATAAAAATTATTACATTAAAAATTTATCTTGTGGCTTAAAGAATATAATTCAAAAATTTAGTTCATATGATTTATTTACTTTGTTTATTATTTTATAAATCAAAGAATAATTTACATTTTTGAATTACACAAGAAAAATTTTTAATTTAAAATGTGATTGGGATAATCACATCTTTACAATCTCCCTCCTTAAATCGAGCTCCTGCGAGATCAAAGTTTTCTCGAATGTATATCTATCGTAAAAGGTTGATACTTATGCCTGACATAATATTCCGGTTAAACGGATTCCTCAGTATCAGTTGGTTGTTTTCCTTTTCTGCATCTTTTTTGATATTCTTGAATTAACTGTGGATCAGGGATTTGACTTTCTTCAATCCAGTTGTTTTCGACAATGTCACGACCTTTCCAAGAAACAAGGTAAAAGTTTTTTCCATTACGTCTCTTCATGTCGTTAATTCTTTCTGGAATTCTTTCTTCATAATCAGTTGTTAAACGTATATTTTTTCTTTTGCAATTTCTCCTATCTTTAAATTCGTTTTCATAGTAAGGTTCGAGTAATGAAACATGAAAAACTGGATGGCAACGCATTCCCTTTGGAAGATTAAGTTCGTAAGCTAAATCACTTATTTTCTTACTAATTTTGAAGGGACCAGCCATTTGATTAGAAAGTTTCTTTTTCTTATTTTTTACGTTAATTCCTTTAAGTTACCAAACTTTATCACCAACTTCGAATTTAGGAGGATCCATTCTTTTTTGATCAGCATATTTCTTATAAGTTTCTTTTGCTCTATGTAAATTCTCTTTTAAAAAATTTATATTTTCATTAATCTCAATTACACGTTTTTCCGCCCTACTAGGTCTTTTATTAGATGGAATTTCTGGATGAGCTTTAGGATTAAATCCATAATTTGCAAAAAATGGTGTTTGATTAATTGATTGCTGTATAGAGTTATTATATGAGAACTCAGCAAATGGTAAAAGATCAACCCAATTGTTTTGTCTTTCATTGATGAAGCAACGGAGATATTGTTCCAATATCGCGTTCACCCTCTCCGTTTGACCATCTGTTTGAGGATGATTAGCAGTAGAAAGAGAATGTTCAATGTCATAAAGGCTACATAGTCTGTTCCAAAACGCAGAAGTAAACTGAGAACCTCTGTCCGAAATAATAGATTCCGGTAAGCCATGCAAACGAAAAATAGTAGAAAGAAAAGCATCAGCGGCAATGGCAGCAGTAGGAAGACAGCGAAAGGGAATAAAATGTGCCATTTTAGTTAAACGATCTACAACAACCATAATACAAGTAAGATCTTTAGACTTAGGCAGATCAACAATAAAATCCATAGATAATTCAGACCACGGTTTATTCGGTGTAGAAAGAGGTGAAAGAAGACCGTAAGGTTTATGACGTGGGACCTTGTTTTTACAACAAATCTCACAAGACCTAACAAACCTTGAAACATCATTGAATAATTTTGGCCACCAAAAATTACGGGAAATAAGTTCGGACGTCTTTTTAATACCAAAGTGACCAGCAGAAACTGAATCATGATGAAGTTCAAGAATCCTCGTTCTTAATGATTCAGGAACATAAATCAAATTATCAAAAAGTAGAAATCCTTCCTCATCAATTTTTACTTTATTTATATTATTTATAGGAGGCGAAGATGAGGAATTGTTGCTTAAATAAGTTTTAATTTTACAAAATAATTCATCCGAATTTAATGAAGACAATATGGAATTAATGAGAGAATCACTAGATTTTTTACTAATTGTTAAACAACATTTTGACACAGTTCGTAAATTGGCGAATAAATGATCACTTCTTCTTGAGAGTAAATCAGGTTTGCCAGACTTCTTTCCAGCACGATAAATAAGCTTAAAATCAAATCTAGATAAAAATTCGTACCAACGAATTTGCCGTTGAGAGAGCATTTCTGGTTTTCTAGGGAAAGTAAGATTCTTATGATCAGTATAAACGATAAATTGATGTCGAGCACCTTCTAAGTAATGTCGCCATTCCTCAAGTGCTAATTTGATTGCTAACAATTCTTTATCATAAATTTGGTAATTCCTCTGACATTTAGTTAAACTTTTCGAGAGAAATGCAACGGGATGTAATTTACCTTCAAATTCTTGAGATAATACAGCACCAATAGCAAAGTTACTAGCATCAGTTTCAACTATAAAAGGTTTATCGCTGTCAGGATTTCTTAAGATAGGAGCAGAAGTAAATAAATGCTTTAACTTATCGAAAGCGTCTTGTTGATCTTTACCCCAAACAAATTCAACATTTTTTCTAGTGAGTTTGTGAATAGGATTTGCGATTTTAGCAAAATCTTTTATGAAAAGACGATAATAATTGCAAAGAACGATGAACGATTGGACTTCCTTAACGTTTGTTGGAGAAGGCCATTCTAAAATTGCTTTAACTTTTTCATTATCCATTTTTAATCCATCTTTCGAAATTACATAGCCAAGGAAAGTGGTTTCCGATTTATCAAATTCACATTTTTCCAATTTCACAACAAATTATTTTCAAGTAATCTTTTTAATACCTTTTTAACATGTATGTGATGCTCTTCGATATTATTGGAAAAGATAAGAATATCATCAATATAAGAAATGACAAAATCATCTAAATAATCACTGAGAACATCATTGATAAAGTGCTGAAAAGTAGCAGGTGCATTCTTTAGTCCGAAAGGCATAACTAAGAATTCAAAATGCCCATATCTGGTTCTAAAGGCAGTTTTATATTCATCGCCTTCTTTAATACGGACTAGATTATATGCAGATTTTAAATCTAGTTTCGTAAATATTTTAGCACCTTTAACTCTATCAAGTAGTTCACTAATTAAAGGTAAAGGATATGAATTACGTATCGTCATTTCATTTAACTTTCTATAATCAATAACTAAACGTAATGTACCATCTTTTTTTCTAACAAATAGAACTGGAGCACCAGCAGGAGAAGTGGACTTTCTAATGAATCCTTTATCTAATAATTCCTTTAATTGTTTCTTTAATTCTTCACGCTCTAATTCCGTCAAAGGATACAAAGGACCATAAAATAAAATTGAATTATCTTTTAAATTTATCTCACAATCATATACTCTATGTGGAGGTAACACACTACAATTTTTTTCATTAAACACTTCTTTATAATCTAAATAGATGATTGGTACGGTGACCGAATTTTGATTTTTATTTAAATTTTCATTTTCGTTACAAGATTTAAATTTTTTACATGAAACATTAATATTATTACATGAATTAATATTATTACATGAGTCATTTTTAACTATACTATCACTATCATTTTCACATTCTAAACTTTTTTCTAATTCACTTTCACTAATACTATCGTACATAAAATTATCATCTAAATCATAATCACTATCGGATTCATCATTTATAGTTCGAACAACTCGTCCTTTGAAATATGGTTCGGGTTCGGATTCGGAGTCAGAATAATATTTTAAAGTGGATCTTGAACAGGATGGTTCTTCCCTTTTTTCTTCATCAGTTACTTTAAGTTCTTGTTCAAGAATAGCCATCTTATTTCTCTTAGTAGTCCTTTTTCTTTTGCTTCTTCTTCTTTTTCCATTATTACAATGGCGAGCACAAAAACCAGAACTAAAAGCGATTTTCTTAGCATCATGGTAATTACTTGGACTGTGCTTATCAATCCAAGGTAGTCCTAGAATCACATCTACATCTGGGATTCGGAGAACATAAAATTGAATAATTTCTAAGTGGTTCTTATAACGTAGAATACATTTTTCAGTTTCTTTAGTGACATTAGCGATTCCATATCCAAGTCCTGAGACGCTAAAAGATTTATTGATCCTTTCTGTCTTAATACCAAGTTTCTTTACGACCTCCGGATGGATAAAATTTAAGTCGGATCCAGAGTCAATAAGAACCTTAACCTTGCTTTCTTCAATCTCATTAGTCTTGATAAAAAAATCTAAAATATTTGTTTTTTGTTGATTTTTGTCTTCACAAGTAACTTCTCTCATCATTACAAGTTCTTCTTGTTCAGTAAGTCTTCTTATTCTACGCATATTTGAAAAGTTACCCATAACACTATCATCGGTATCCTTTCCCTTCATAATTAACCTTAAGTTTTTTGGCTTTATCTAATTTGGACAATTGAATTTAAGATGTCCGGGTTGTTTACATAGGAAACAAACGCCCTTCTTTCTTTCTTCTGAATAATCTCTCTTTTCTTCTTTATACTTTATTGGACGGTAAGTATATTTTCTCTCGTTGGGACCTCTTTTTATACGGTAAAGGTCAATGTCCATTGGGTCGTTATGCGCAGCAGTATTACTAAAAAATTCTACCTTTTCGTTTCTTCTAATTAAGCTTTCTATATTTAATACCGTAGTAGTTAACCTATCAAGAGATCTAGGATTTGGATCGATTAAAGCAAGTTTCTCTCTTAAAGGTTGTTTTAATCCTCTAATGAACATATATATTTTTGCACTTTCATTAAAGTCAGAGTATTGAGCGATCCTTTGAAATTCTGAAATATATTCAAATACGTGCCCATTCTTCTTCTGATAAATACTACACAGCTTACTATTGGCAACAATGGATTCGCTGGTATAATCACCGAAGTTTGATTTTAACTCTTTCACGAAGTCATCGTATGAGTTAAGTAATGGGCTATTATTCTTACGCAAGCAAGAGACCCATTCCAAAGGTTTCCCAAGCATGTAAGACATTAGGAATCTTACTCTTGCTGAATCGTTATTAAATTGATTTGGTCGGGATTCCATTGCTAGTTCTGCCCTTGTAAGGAATCCCTCAAGGTCGCATTTTCTTCCAGTAAATGATGGCGGCTTATTAATTACACCAAATGCATTATTTTCTTCGTGATTCTCCATTATCTCTTCCAAGGATAATGTTTCAAAGAGTCTTTCTAAGTCTTCCAATTTAAGAAAATTTATTATTTAATTATTTATTTATTTATTTTTTGCTTTGTTTTGTTTTGTTTTCTCAAAATTAATAACTTTATAATTATATTAGTAAAGTCGACCAGGTCTCTATCCAATTATGTATGGTGACGGTCAAGTAAACTAATTTTTTATAAATAGTTTATTAATTTTGATATGTTATTTTTTCTGATTATTAGAAGGAGTTTTTTCACTTGTTTTAGTCTGGATTACTATATGATGTTCATTTAAACCCTAAATTGTGGCCCTCGATTACAGTCCAATTATTAATTCCAAAACGGTAGCTCTGAATAAAAACTCTTGACCGGCGGTAGTCCAAAAAAAAATCTTCAGCTTGCGGATTCTGTTATTGTAACGTATTTTGTACAATAAAAGGTAATTGTTATTGTAAAAGAAAACACAAAAATAGATTACAATAACAAAATACAATAAATTTTATTTTATTAAAAAATTTTTTATTAAAATATATTTTATTAATATTTAATAGTTATTCGTTAAAATAACAATTACATCGAGAAAAAATGTGAAAAGTATCTTCTATTTATACTTTTCCTAAATACATTGATAATATATTATTTTATTTAAATTACATATATTTTAATATAAAACTATCCTAATGAATTTTATTAAATAATAAATTTATAAACTATAGCTAAATTTAGAAAAATATAATTATTAATTAAACTAAATACTAAATAATTAAAATTAAGTACATTTATTATCTATTTATTATTTTACTATTTAACACCTTTGTTAAATCAATTACTTTATTATTATTCTTCACAAAATTTTTATTATCATTCATTATTTTCTTTACTTAAATTTTTATTCTTTTCTTTATCAAAATTTACATTATTTTTAATAACTTCATCATTCATTAATGAATTATTATTAGTATCATCATTACTATTATCATTACTATTATTATTACTAATTTTATTAATATTAGTATTACTATTTCAAGCTCTTTCATTATCACGAATTTGTCTTTCAATCTCTTTTTCTTTTTCAATTAGTGGTTGAGCTAGAATAGATGGTTTAATTTGTTTAACAATTTTATTACTTATATTTTTTCTTTTATTTCTCATTCTTTCCGTTTTAGTAATGCAGGAGTTATTATAAGTTTAGAATTCTCTTTTAACGATTTATGAATCTTTTTCTCCGCACTACCTTCATCATTATTAATATCATAAATTTTACGTTTAGATGCTCCTACTACATAATCAACTTTCTTTTTGGTAACCACCTTCATATTAGAAGGAGTTTCTTCAACATTAGAAAGACGAGAATTTTTAATTTCTTTTTGATATTTCATTGAAGCTGCTTTATTAAGTATGGGAGAACTTCTTATCCCATTACTCAATTTAAACGTTTATTGTTTCTAATTTCCTTCCTATTTTTCTCAACAATTGCTCTCAACTTTGGGCAATTGTTTTGATAATGACCTGGTTCTGTACAGAAATAACAAGCCTTTATTGTTAAATTTCTCATTTTCCTTGTTAATTCCTCTATGTCATTATCTTCTTTAGGTTTAATATTAACTTTTTGTTCTAATTTATTTTTAATAGGAAGATGAAAATTAACTCTATTATTAAAAGAAGATGTATTTGCAGAAGGTTAAGGGTTAGAAGGATGTCTTCTTTGATTACTACCCATATAATTTAACCTATTTGCTTTTTCAGCAATTTTAAAGGCTTTTGACAGAGAAATGTTATCAAATAAGGTTAGACGTTTCCAGGCTTCAACATTGTTTTCAATGGAGTCTGTGTAGTCTAAAACACTTATCTGACTTCTTTTCTTTTTGTTTAATTTTAAATATAAAGTTTTATACTTAATATTAAAATCTTTAATTCGTTCATTTCTCTTAATTCTGAGAGCACGTAGCTCCCTTAATAAATATTTTGATCCTCCCTAATGCCATAAAATTCTTCTATAGCTTTTACAATTCGATTAAGGGAAGGATAAGCCTTATTCTTTTTATCAATTTCTTTATCTTCTTCATTATAAACATTCTCATCTTCATCATCAATATCTTTATAATTATCATCATCATTATCATCATCATCATCATCACTATCATCATCTTTATCATTATCATCCATTAATTCTTGGATGACTTTCCTTGGTTTCACCAATTGAGGTTAAAACACAGGCATAAAATATAATCTTGGAGTCTTCAACATGTTCAAGCTTTATCCAAAGCTCTAAATCAGACTTCCAAGTTTTAACATCTAAATTTTCTTTGGATATTTTCTCAATATCCTTAAGTTCCTTTTTTAAATCTTTAAAATTAATTATACTCATTTTAAAAAAAAAAAAACACTTTTTAAAAAAAAAATAAAAAAAAAATTTTATTTTATTAATTTATTATTAATTGCTATATTTATTATTTATTTTTTTTTTATTTACAAGTTAAAATTAATATTTAAGTAATTTATATCTCTAGTGAGACGTTTCCTGATAGTGTATATTTTAATTTGCTATATACACCCGTACTCCCCCTCCTGGATACTAGAATAAATATAAATTAATAAACTAGTTGGAGTGTTCACTATTCTTTCAAGCTATTAACCCCTTTCGTTTATCTTTACTTAAATAAAAAATATATATATATATATACAATTATTTACAAGGAAAAATTATTAATATAGCAATTAAAAAAATTTAAAAAAACAAAAATTATTTTATTTTTTTTTTTTTTTTTTTTTTATTTATTTTTTTATTTATTTGTTATCGGTTATTATTACAAGATTCACAATTACAATTACAATTATTATTAAGTTTATATAATTACAACTTAAAAAAAACAAATAAACTTAATTAAAAACAAGGTAAATTAACAAACCTAATACAACTTGAAAAACCACTATCTATTACCACTGCCAACAACGCAGAGGAACCTTAGTATTTCGGTATACTAAATGAATTTAACCTGAGTCAGGTATATGGACACCCAAACCGTGTTGAACGTATAATGGGTGGCTTATAAGTTAATTTCTGCTTCCCAACAGTATTTAACTTATATCTGGCCGGTGGCTAATATGTTTCAGTATTAACCCCTTCCACAAGTACCCAATTAAACCACTCGCAATTATAACAAAAATTATAACTGCTATCTTACGCAGTAACCCAGTATAAAGTTTTATTTGGAGCACGCGAAGACCAAATAAAGCTGATGTTAATTTTTGTAACAACAACAACAACAACAACCTCAACACAAAAACCGATAACAAAAAATTAATTATGATGATGATGAAAATTTAAAAAAAAAATTTTTTTTTTTTTATTTTGTTATTTTTTGTTTTAATAATTTAATTTAATTCGATTAAATTTAATTTAAAAAAATTATTCTAATGGTTCCAGTAGCTTCTTCTTCTTCGTCTTCGTCTTCTTCTAGGGTTCTTCTTCTTTTTCTTCTTCTTTTTCTTCTTCTTCTTCTTCCCGATATCTCCACCAATTTTGGTAGACTCGGGTTAGTATGTTTAATTTTAAAATCAAGCAGGGGGGGACGGGGATTACCCTGCTTTGATTTTAAAAAAAAAAACTTTTGTTTTTAATAAAATTTGTTTACTTATTTATTAATAAAAAAAATATATTTATTTCGAATACATATATTTAATTTTTAAGAATTTTTACAATATTTATATTTTTTTATTAATTTAAGGTATAATTATTTGTTTATAATTTAAGTAATTTTATAGAATTATTGAATTAATTCTATATCAATAATTCATTTTTGTTTTAATTTTTATAAATATAATAATATAATATTTAAATATAATTTAATTAAAAATAATTATAAAATAAATATATAGAAAATAGCTTTTACTATTTTCTTTGATATTTTAAGTTAAATAAAATGTTTTTAAAGATTAATATAATAAATTTAATAATCTTTAATTATTTTAAATAATACTTGTAATTATTTTCAAAAATAAAATAAAATTTTTTTAATATTTAATTAATAATTTTAATAGTAAATTTTATAATAATTTTTATAATAATATTTAATTAATAGTTTTAATAATTTTACAATAATTTTATAATAATATATAATTAATAAATTTAATAATTCAAAATATCTTAAAAGTATATAATTTTTAATATTTACAATAATACTTTAATATATACATATGTTTAATAATATACAACAAATTAATTAATTAAAATTGATTTAATATTATTTACAAGTTAAATTTAATTTATATTAAAATAAATCATTTTTACAATGAGGTTTAGGTTATGAAGAATATAGGAAAGAACACTTAATTAAAGAATAATTAATAATATTTTACAACAAAATAAATGTTATTAATTCATTCTTTACCAAACATGTTAAGGTTCGGGACAGATCAATAATAAATATAGAAATAAACACCAAAATAAAAAAAATTAAAAATTAAAATATATCTTTTTTTAAAATATTTTATTTATTTAATTAATAAAAATTATTCAATTAAAACTAAAAATAATTTAATTTCTTGAATAAGATTATATTTTTCAAGATTATTTTTTCTAAAATACAATTTTCTCATCTATTTATATTTTTTTTTATCATTAGAAATGGTCAAGTCATTTCTTTAGAATATCTTAGAGTTACATGTTTGAATTATATTTAAATTATAAATTCATAATCTATTCTATTATAATAAATAATTATTACATATTATTAAATTCTAAACTATTTATTATTAATTGTAGTAATAATATATTTTAAAAATAATTTTATTACTTTTACAGAACTATTAGTAATAGAGTATTATTTAATTTTATACTATTTTTAAATAAAAGTATTTTAGATTATTATCTATTATTAATATTATTATAAATAGGGTGTATTTTGGAAAGAAGTATTACTAATTTTAATGACAAGGATCATGGATTTAAGTAAAATATTTTTAAATCATTATTAATTATATTAATTTTTATTAATAATAAATAATCTGTATTAGTAATATTTGTAAAATAAAATTTTCTTTAATAATAAAATATTGATAGAATAAATCATATTAATAAAACTAGATATTGATAATAATATTGATATTAATAATATAGAATTAATTTAATAATAAAGTATTGATATTGATAAAGAATTTATATTAATAATAATAGATTTAATATTAATAATAATTTGGCAGTAATAGAACATAAGAAAGTTCTCCAAGTAAGGAAATAAATAATTTAATTTTAGTAGTTAAGTTATTTTTATGAAAAATAATAAAATTAACATTATTTGTTCATTCCTTAACAAGATGCCTTCGCTAAGACTCAAGCTATAGAGAAGCTGAGTTAAACTTGATTATGTTCTTCAAATTAACATTGCGCTTCATTTGTATACCCGACTTAGGATCGACCAATGTTACTGTGTTGAATTGTTTCTTAATTACTTGGAGTGGTCCAACAAAATATGGTTCTAACTTGGTTCGAGTAAAATTCCTTACTAAGACTAAATCACCAGGTTTTATTCTTTTGGCCTGATTCATACTATTCTTTTGTTCTCTACGAGTAGCCCAGTATTTATTTGCATTTTTGATATTGGCCGCAGCTTCCATAGTCCATAAGTAGTGATTGACAAATTTTTCCAATAGAATTTAATCCGAAGATTTATTTACACTTTTAGTTGGTCTAGCAACTATGTCAAAGGGTTGTTGGTCTTCTCGTCCATAAACAAGTTCAAAGCTAGAATGATTAGTAACCGAATTTTTGATTGTACGAAGAGCCCATAAAGCGAAAGGTAAGACTTCGTCCCATTCTTTTTGTTTATTTCCTAAAAGTCTAAGTAGTTTTCCAATTTCTTTATTTCGGTTTTCTGTAAGACCGTTCGTTTCTGGATGATAAGTGGTACTGAACCTCACATACACATCATAAAGATCTAGGAACATTTTTGTCATATACGAATTGAATTGAACACCATTATCAGTTGTAATTGTTTGAGGCACACCATGACGAGAGAATACATTAATTAAAAATTTTATTACATCTTTTGAAGTTACATTTTCAGTTGGCTCGGCCTCTACCCATTTAGTAAAATAGTCCACGATTACCAAAATATATTTATTATTGTTTGATGTTTTCTCTAGAGGTCCAATTATATCTAAACCTAAATGTGTGAAAGGTCCTTCAACTTCTGTAGGAATATCTTCTGTTGGTTCTGGGTATGTTTTGGGTCTATTTAATTGACATTGTTCGCATTTTGAAATAATTCTTTTAATATCATTTACCATGTTGTTCCAATAGTAACTTTTTCTTAATCGTTGGTAAGTTTTATTATATCCTGCATGTCCTATGCTGTGACCTTTTCATTAGTATCAGTGATTAATTTCCTATAAGTATTTCCATCTACAAAGGATTCAATTCCATCAATTGTTGTAAATTTTTCTTCCATAAATTCTTTTACAACTTTAGATAATAAAGATTCATCAACTTTTGAAGAGAGTTTTGTTGCCAATATTTTCTTATCATTTATACTTTTCATTCGAGAAAGAGCATCAGCTACAACATTCTTTTTGCCAGGTTCATATCGAATTTCTACACCTAAAAGATTTACAGCTAAACACCATCTGGTTTGTCGAGCACTTGTTGGTTCTTTCTTGTTGAATAATCCTACTAAGGGTTTATGGTCAGTATAGATTATTGTTTTAATATGATTTCCCATAATATAAAGTTTAAATTTTGTTAAACAATAAAATAGAGCAGTTCCTTCTAGATCTGTAATTCCGTAATTTCTTTCATGTTTAGTTAATGTTCTACTTATATAGTGTACAGGATGCTCTTTTTTTGTTTCATCATCTTTTTGTAATAAGACACCACCAATGCCATCATACGATGCATCCGTTCGAATAATAAATTCTTTCTCGAAACATGGAAATTTTAAAATTGGTGCATTCATTAATTTTTCTTTAAGTATATTAAAGTTATCATTTTGCTCTTTATTCCATCGGAATTCAACATCTTTTCTTAACAATTTGCAGAGAGGAGCAGTGATTCGAGCATATTTATCGATGAAGTCTCGATAATAACCTATTGCCCCTAGGAAAGTCCGTAATTCATGGAGGTTTGAAGGAGGTTTCCAATTTTTAATTGATTCAATCTTGCTATCAAGAGGGCTCAGACCTTGTGCAGATACTTTGTAACCTAGGACTTCAACTTCTGTTTGTATAAACAAACATTTTTCAATATTGATTTTAAGTTTGTGTTCTTTGAAAACAGCGAGTACTTTAGCAATATGTTCGAGGTGTTCTTCTAAAGATTTTGAGTATATAAGGATATCGTCAATGAAGTTGAAAACAAAATCACCAATGAAAGGAAAGAGAATTTTGTTCATCTCGCGTTGGAAAGTTGCTGGAGCGTTAGTAAGTCCGAAAGGCATGACTTTGAATTGATAATTTCCGAATTTTTTGGTAAAACTGGTAACTTCAATGCTTTCTTCATTCATAAGTATTTGATGATATCCGGAGTAAAGGTCCATTGTAGTAAATATTATAGCACCATCTAAACTATCGAATATTTCATCAATATTTGGAAGAGAATATGAATCTTTTATAGTAGCATCATTGACTTTTCTATAGTCAACACACATTCTCCATTTACCATTTGGTTTAGGAACAAGAACAACAGGCGAAGACCATTCTGAGTATGATGGTTCAATAAGTCTTTTATTTATTAATTTGGTAAGTTCTTCTTTAAGAATATCTGTTTTAAGTTTTGAGATTCTATAAAATTATTGTTTAATTGGCCTAGCACCAGGTTTAAGGTGAATTTTATGTGGAGATAAGTTCGAAGGTGTTAATTCTTCAGAAGAGGTCGCAATTATAACTATATTATCTTCTAAAAGTTTAATTATTTGATCTCGATGCCTTTTATTAAGAGTATTGGTAAATTTTTCGTTATGAATATATTCTCGAGAAGGAAGGCCTTCCATTTTCTTAAGTTCTTTCTTAATAGATTCATTAGAAATAGCTTTTACAAAACAGACTAATTTTTCTTCATTTTCATATTGATTTATAGGATGAATTTCATCAACCGATCCATTATCATTGAATTGGCAAAGACTATAAAGAATAGGATGAATAATCAATTTATGATATATTTGAGTTTTCAAGTTAATAAGAATATCAAAGAAAGGATCTTCTTTATCTATAACTCTACATGTAGCAACCATATGGAAATTATTAATTTGTATAGGAATATTGATTAAATAATCTTCCGAATAATCATCATTAATAGTTGCTAGTCGGATTCTTCCACGACTGATTCCAATAGGCTCATATACAGAAGGTAACTTTCTAAGGAATTGATTAGTAATAATATTTAAATTACTACAAGAATCAATCAATGCTTTTCCTTTGACTCCTTCAACAGTAACGTCAACCATAGCTATATCATCTTCTTTGGGTTCTTTGTTTTTACTTTTATAAGTGTGATCAAGATTATTAACTATAGTAGTAGTAGCACAAATGTTGTCAACGGCACCGGCTATCTTAATAGAATCTTTTTCTAACTTTAAACCTTTTGCAACTTGAGATCTGATTTTTGGTGATACTTCAAATAATTCTCCAAAGGTAATATTACATTTAGTAGTATTTAAGTCTTTAATAACAATGTAAGGTAGATGATCAGGTATCATTTGGATCTTTCTTGGAACTCCAGGAATTTTGTTTCCAGGAAGTTTATTTACTTTTAGTTTCTCATTAATGAGTTTATTTAATGTATTATTTGAAATACTATTTTCATCATTATTAGAAATAATATGATCAGTTTCATCAATATCAACAATTTCAATGGGCGAGGTGGAAGTAGATGCAAGTTCTGTATCACTAACCTCTTTTCCTTTTTCTTTTTCTTTTCTGCGATTAGATAAATGTATATCAGTAATTTCCATAGGTGATTGAGAAGTACTAGCACGTTCTTTATCACGAATTTCTTTTTCTTTTTGTTTTTCGAGATTGATTAAGGGCTGTGACATTATCGAAGGATGTATCTGACTTGATGTTTGTTTTGGAGTTGGATTAACTTTCAATTCATTTTCTTTCTTCTTTTGCAAAGCTGGAGTAACAATTGGTTGAGGATTATCTCTAAGACTTTTGTGAATTTTCTTTTCTTGATTACCTTTATGATCTTTACTAATGTTATCACGCTTTCTTTTAAAAGCAGCAACCAAGTAGTCGTTTTCATCTTGAATTAAGTCAACATCTTCTAAATCATTGATTGATGTCTTCTTCTTCGATTTCATCCTCAGATAATTCATAACTTTTTTCTTGATCTTCTATTTCTTCATGAAAGTAGTCATTAGCTGAAGATTGTTGATATTTAACGGAAGCTATTTTATTGACAATGGGAGTGCTTCTTCTCCCTTTTAGTGATTTAAACGTTTGTTTTCGAAGTATTCCTGACTATTCTTTTTAATAATAGCATTAAGTTTTGGACATTCGGTTTGAAAATGACCTACTTCACTACAAAAGAAACAGGTACTAACAGTTAAACCTTTTATTCTTTTAGTTAAGTTATCAACAGTTGAATCTTTTTCCTTTATTTTTGAATCATTAAATACTTTTCCATTAAATTGGTTGTTATTAAAATTTGATGATTTATAAGAATTGTTGAAATTTGTTCTAAAATTTTCGTTTATTTCTTGGTTAAAGGTAGGCATCAATCTATCTACTTTTTCAGCTATTGCAAATGCTTTCTTTAAAGAAATGTCATCCTTCAGTGAAACCTTTTTCCAAGCTTCTTTATTATTTTTCAAAGAATCAGCATAATCCAATACACTAATTCTTCTTTTCCTCTTTTATCGAATTTTAAATAGAGTGATCGATAGCGAATGTTAAAATCTTTAACTTTTTCATACTTTTTAATTTTTAAGGAGCGAAGTTCCTTAAGCAAGACGTTTTGATCTTCTTTTTTTCCATAAAATGTTTCTAACTCATTAATAATTTCATCAAGACTTGGATAATGATTATCTTCTTCATCATCGTTATCATCGTTATCATCGTCATCATCATCATCGTCATCATCATCGTCATCGTCATCACTAAAGTTTTCGCCATATTCCATATTTTGAATTACTTCTCTTGGTTCACCAGTTGAAGTTAAGATACATGCTGTAAAAATAGTTTCTGGATCATCTACATGTTGATATCTGATCCAAAATTTTAAATCTGAAGCCCAAGATCTAATATCGAGATGTTCTTTGATTAGTTTTTCTATATCTTTTAATTCTTTCTTGAGTTCTCTAAAGCTAATAGCGTGATTTTTGTTTATAACAGTTGGAATTGGAACTGAAGGATTTGAAGTTAATGGAGAAGATCCTGAACTCATTTTAACTAATATTGAAAGTAACAGAATAGAATTGAGCAAAATGAATGTTTGAAAATAACTAATAAATAATACTGACTTAAGTAATATCAGATTTTTCTTGAAGTTAATAATTCTAGTATAAACTAAAGTCCAATGACAACTAAATATATTATTGAAGATATAAACTAGTGTTACACTGACCCCCAAATATATCTGAAAAGAATAATATATAGATATAAACTAGTGTAGTGATAACCCCTAAATATATCGGAATAATAAATAATATAGATATAAACTAGTGCTTTGTCTTGCCCCTAAATATATCTTGATAATTGTATTGTTCTTTACTTTCAAAAAAAAATTTTTAATGCAATAGAATCTTCGAATTAATGGTGTTGTTGTGTGCTTTTGTTATTATCAATTGGCAATGTGGTAGGAAACTTTTTCTGAGTTGACCGTAAGACGACTTTGATATAACTCAAATAAAATTTAAAAATAAAAATATTATTTGTAAACAATTAAAAAAAATAAAATATGATATATTAGAACAAAAAAAAATTTATGGAATAATATAAATATAAAAAGAGCATTTCCAGGAATTTTCCATATCCAGTACTAAAAAGTAGGTATGTAGTGCTTGAATTACCACAGCTTGCCTATTACGGTGTCATGTAGTAATCAAACCAGACGCTTCTGCTTTCAAATAAATAGAACGACCAGAGCTCAAGAATAACCTTTCAATTCTTGAGATAAATTAATCCGGAAACTACCTACTGTTGGAATTTTAGTACTAGGTATGCTTCTAAACCGTACTAAATCCTTTCTTATATGTTTCCAATAAGTTTTATTTTATTAAAGCTTCACCGGTAATTGCTTACCTATCACTTTAATATTAAAAGAAAATTAAAAAAAAAAATTGTTTTATTAGAAATATTACTATCCTATTATTGTCTACTCTATATTTACGATTATTAACATCCCCGATATCTCCACCACTTTTTATGTTGAGGTTCGGGACAGATCAATAATAAATATAGAAATAAACACTAAAATAAAAAAAAATTAAAAATTAAAATATATCTTTTTTTAAAATATTTTATTTATTTAATTAATAAAAATTATTCAATTAAAACTAAAGATAATTTAATTTCTTGAATAAGATTATTTTTTTCAAGATTATTTTTTCTAAAATACAATTTTCTCATCTATTTATATATTTTTTTATCGTTAGAAATGGTCAAGCCATTTCTTTAGAATATCTTAGAGTTACATGTTTGAATTATATTTAAATTATAAATTCATAATCTATTCTATTATAATAAATAATTATTACATATTATTAAATTCTAAACTATTTCTTATTAATTGTAGTGATAATATATTTTAAAAATAATTTTATTACTATTACAGAACTATTAGTAATAGAGTATTATTTAATTTCATACTATTGATTACAACAATAAAATCAATAATAAGAACAGTGAAATTATTGAAAATAATTTTGAAAGAAATATAGATACAAATAAAAAACTCAATATAAACAATAATAGTAATAAAAATCACAACATCAATAAATATAATGATAAAAATAGTATCACTACTGACATCAATTATAATGATGATGTCACTATCATCAACAATAATTCTGACAAAACAACAAAAAAATGATTCAACAAAACAAAATAATAACAATCAACACAACAATTCAACAAATATTAATAATAAAATCTACATCGTAACAGAAGGTAACAAAAATAAAAATTTAAATAGGACTCAGAAAGAAATTAATAATATTAATAATGAATATAAAGAGAACAATAAAGACAGAAACTATCAATATATAGAAGGAACTAAAAGAAAATCAAATAATAATTCATATAATATTAATAAAAAAAGAAAAAAGATAAGTAATAATAACAATACACTAATTGAACCTTACAAAGACATATTCAAACTAAATGATAAATCAGAATGGTTAAAATCAGTAAAAGAAGAACTTGATAATATGGAAAGACTGAAAGTATTCACAGTAGTCAATACGGTACCCTCAGGATCAAATATTATTTCATCCAGGTGGATATTTAAATATAAAAGAGACTCAAATGGCAAAGTAATTAAAAGAAAAGCGAGACTAGTCGCTAAGGGATATACCCAAGAATACGGTATCGACTATAAAGAAACATTTGCTCCTACCCTCAAACATGATACCATTTGAATCATTACAGTCATTGCAGTAAATATGAACTTCAAAATAAAACAAATAGATATTAATTCAGCTTATTTAAACGCTCCTCTTAATGAACATATATACATGAAAGCTCCAGAAGGACATCAATCTTATGAGAAATCTTTTTGGAAATTAAACAAAGCTCTCTATGGCCTAAAGCAGGTAAAGAATGGAACAATAAATTAAACTAAGAATTATTAAAAATAGATTTTACCAGATTAAAAAGTGAACCTTGTGTATACAAGAAAATTAATAATTAAAAAGGAAATAATATGTATTTTGTCAGTCTACGTTGATGACATACTTATTGCTGGAACATTAGCTGAAATAAATTCAGTAAAAGAATCAATCAAAAGAAAGTTTAACATAAAAGACATTGGGGATGTAGAATTCGTTATTGGCATTAAATTTAATAAAATTAAAGATGGACATATTCTACATCAATCAAGGTATGTAAATGATATTTTAAACAAATTCAGTACTGACTATTATATAAAAACAACCAAAAATCTTATTCCAAAAGAAAATCCTCAACTGAGAACAAAGAAATTTAATGAAACAAAATACCGAAGCGCTATTGGCAGCTTATTATATTTAGGAATATGCACCAGACCAGATATATTTTTCTCTGTTAGTAAAGCTGCAAAGAAATCCAGTGATCCTACGATGGAAGATTGGATGAATGTTATGAAAATTTTCAATTATATCCAGCATACAAAAAACTACGGTATTAAAATTCATAAGGGGATGAATTTAAAGATATATGTAGACGCAGATTATGCAGGAGATCTCAACACAAGAAAATCTACTTCTGGATTCCTTATGATGCTTGTAAATACACCAACAAGCTGGTATTCAAAACTACAACATTGCGTCTCTACTTCCACGGCTGAAGCCGAATATTACAGCCTGAGTGAATGCGCTAAACACTCTTTATGGTACAGAAATTTTATGAATGAATTAAATATAAACATCGATTATGTTACAATATTCGTTGAAAACAAAGCAACAATATACAACAGTGAAAATCAATCAATAAACCCAAAATCAAAGCATATTGATATCAGGTACCATCACATTAGACTTAATCAGTAAAAAACTAATTGTACTAAAGTATGTAAAATCTAAAAGTAACCTAGCAGATGGATTTACCAAATTTTTAAACAAGACCTTAATGGACAATTTCAGAAACACCTTATTAACGAAATTTTAAAAGAAATTAAATTAAAAATCTATCTTCATTTTTTTTCTTTGCTAAGTTTTTTTTTTTTGAAGCTAGATTTTTGGAGGAGTGTTAAAAATAACAATTATTAAATTGATTATTAATTTATTTTTAATATTGTAATAACCAATAAATTATATTTGTAACATTCAATAAAGTATAAAACCAAGTAATTATTTTATTGTTTAAAAATATAATTCTTAATTTAATAAAAAGAAGGAACATAATAATAAAAGATATTTTAAATAATTATAAAACTAAAATATATAAATTTATTTTATATAAGTTTATTTTACTGAATAAAGTATTCTATTTTAATAATATAATAATGATAAGAATTATCGAAATATATTTTTGACATTTTTTATTCAGAAAAAAAATTTTTTTTTTATACTTTATTTATAAGAAATATATATAAAATAAAAAAAATTTATATAAATCTTTTAAATATTCGATTATATATTATTAAATGAAAATGAAAATAAAATAAAATAAAATAAAATAAAATAAAATAAATAAATAAAAAAAAAAAAAATTATGGAATTTAAATATTTCTTACATACGTTTTATTATTTTATATAAATTATTATTTATATATATATATATTATTAATCTATTTATGTATATTTATGTATTATATTATATATATATATAATTTTTGTATTTTATGCAATTTACAATCAAAAAAAAAAAATTTTTTTTTTTTTATATATAATACTATTATTATTCAAAAATTTATAAATTTGAATTTCTATTATTAAAGGATATTTTAATTTAATAATAAAATAGGATAGTTTTTTTTTTTTTATTATTATTTAGCATTTTTAGTATTATTAAAATATTAAATTACTTTAATCATTATTATTTTTTTAAATATAAATAACATTAAAAAATAATAATAAAAATTATTTTCATTAAACTAAGCCTTTTCTCCACATCGGAATAGCTCTATTTAAAAATATACCATACAATATTAGGTATATAATTGACAGATGAAAAAAAAAATATATATACAATTATTTATAAGGATTAATATTTATGAAAGATATTAGAAACATAATTTATATATTATATAAAACTAATCTATTTCTTTTATATATATATATATATATATATTTATTTTATTATATTACCTATGTTGGAATTCATTAGGATGGAAAAATGCGTTTACATTTTCTGTCGAAGAAAAGATACTATTTGTTGAACTGTGACGATGGACAGAATTTATATAATTTTGAAAAGTTTTTGTTGGTTGTAAAATTCTATTGGGATCACGATCTACAATTATGGTATGAACCGACCTTATTTTTTCTAATCTTAATTCTTTATTACTTTCTTCTTGTTGGTTCTTTAATTTACGTTGTAATTTTTGTTTTAAATAATTTTTATCCTTTTTTTTTTTTTCATTATTTTTAAATGATAAATTTTTAATATGAAAAAATAATTATATATATATATATATAAAAAAAAAAAAGGATAATTATTATTAAAAAAATTATAATAATAATAAATTAAATGTTTTAATAATAAATAATTATAAAGTATAAAAAGTATTTCATGAATATATATAATAATATAATAAATAATAGAAATGATAAAAATAAATATATTAAAAAACAAAAAAAAAAAAAAAAAAACTCTTAAATTACTTTTTCTTGGAAATATTTTAAATCCATTTTTCTCCTTTGCCTTGAATGAATATCACGTTCTTTTTTATTATTGTTTCCTTTTTCCTTTTTAGATTCCAGCTTTTTCTTTTCTTCATTATATGCTTTTAATTTTTCTTTATTAATTTTCTTTTTTATTTTTTTTAATATTATTATTTTAAATAAATATACGTTTTTTAAAAAAAAAATAAAAATAAAAAATAAAAATAAAATAAAACTTTAATATCTAATACTTTTAATATTTTTATGTTTTTATAAATAATATTAATTCTTTAATATACATTAAAGAATGCATATATATATTATAAATAACTATTTATTATTATATTATTAGACGATGAAAGATTATAAATTTACCTGTTTAATTTGTAATTTTTTATCCTCTAATTCTTTTTCTTTTCTTTTTTCTTCCTCAGCTATATAATTTTCTTTTTCTTCTTCTAACTTTTTCTTTTCCTTCCACACTTTTAGTTTTTGTTTAATTTTTTGACGTTGTTCCTTCTCCTTCCTTTTCTTTTCCTTTGCCATCTTATTCTTGATCTCTAATTCAATATGACTTGGATTTATATTTAAATTCTTTTGAATTTCTATTCTTTTTCTCTATATATTATTTATATTTATATATTTATATATATATATATAAATTATGATAATGGATTAATATAAATATGCAAAATTTAAGAAAAAAAAAAAATACTATTTTATTCAAAAGTAAAAAAATTAAATTTCAAATTATAAATTTATTATAAATAGTATAGATGTATAGAATATATATATATATATATATATATATATATATATATATTTTTTTTATAAAAACTATACCATATTTTCTGATTTCCAATTTTCTATAGCACTTTTCTTTTTTTTTAATAATTCCTGATAGGTTTCATACCATTCTATATGTTTTTCAAGTGCGATATAATCAAGACCAGGAATTGAATCTAAACAAGTTTGTTTAAATCTTGAATTATTTGGCTAAATAATAATATATATATCCATTTTTAAAAATATAAAATTATTATTCGATATTTTAATAAATAAATAAGTAAATAATATATTAGGAAAAAAAATATAAGAATAATTTTTTTTTTTGATTAATATCAAATTTGAAATTTATTTATATATTTATTTTTCTTTTTCATTAAAAAAAAAAAAAAAAAAATTAATATTGATATTAATATTAAAAAAAAAATTTTTTTTTTTTTATTGTTCTTCCTACCCCTATTTTTTTCCAAATTTTTTCAAACATGGAATGACTTAATTCATCCCATCCTCCATTTCTACCATGATTTCTTATATAAAAGTTTCTAAATCGTTCAATATCTGACAATAAACTTGATTTTATTGAATTTTTATTATTAATATTATTTTTTATATTATTATCGCTGTTACCATCATTATTACTATTTTTAACTGAATTTGAATTTTTCATTAGTAATTCACTTTTAATTGAAAAAGAAAAAAAAAATGAAATTAATATATTTAAATTATCATTAAGTATAAATTAAAATGAATAATAGAAAAAAAAAAAAAAAAAAAAAAAAAAAAAAAAAAAAAAAAAAAAAAAAAAAAAGAAAAAAGAAAAAAAAACATATAATTTACAATAAATTATAATAAATAAAAATATAAAATAAATATTATTGTAAAATATAATAATAATAATAATAATAATAAATAATTTAAGTTAATAATTATATATATAAGTTAATAGTTATATATTCAAGTTTATAATCATATCTATTTTGTTAACTAAAATATTTAAATAACAAGTAGTATGAATTACCTAAATTTATTTGAATCATGCTTCATATATTTTTTAAAATTAATACTATTTCCTCCAGTCAATGAATTAATATTTTCTTCATGATCAAGATTGTCGATATCTTCTTCTTCCAAATCTAACGAGGTAATATTTTCATCTTCCATATCACTGAAACTCTCATTATTGGAAAGCATCGAAATAAATTTTTTCTTTCCTTCGGTATAACCATATTTCATGATGGATTTAGCTTCCAATGACACCTCTGGAGGAATAAATTCTGGTTTAGAGACTGAATTTGAATTTGAAGCTCCTGAAGATGATGCCACTGAGTAGGCTGAACTCTGACTATTTACACTTTTTTTTCTTAATAACATACCATGGGTATAAGAATTTCTTCCAACTAACCAATCCTTATTTGATTTTTTTTCTTCCCAATCATTTAAATGTTCCTGAAATATAGATAATTCTTGTGTTAATCTTTTTTCAGTAATTAATAATTCTTCATATCTTTATAAATTAATTTTTATGTTTAAAAAAAAAAAATAAAAAAAAAAAATATATATATATATGTATATAAATATATTATTATTCCATTAAATTTTTAAATATTCAGTATATTGGTATAAATTATTCCGTATAATTGTATCAAAATTTCCACATTAAAAAATATATAAATATAAAATACGTTTAATTAATGGTATCCAATAACATTTATTATAATTGAATATATTAATTTATTAAAAAATATATATAATTCATTTAATGTATATATATATATAGTAAATTATTTATAATGGCAGATTTATATAGAAAAAAATTTTTAAATAAAAATAATTTATAAAAAAAAAAAAAATATTAATATAAAATACTATATTAAATTAAAAACGGATTAATTCTAATTTTTTTTCCAATATAAATGATATTAATATATTTATAATCCAATTTTAAGTAAAGGATAAAACTTACGTATTCTTTTGGCTTTCTTTAAATAGTACAATATTACTTTCGATAGCTTCCATGAGGGACTTTAAATTTTCTAAGTCTTTTAATATTGTTAAATATATACAAATAAATATTCATTCATTAATATAAAAAAAAAATTTAAATAAAAATAAAATTTGATAATTGAAATATATCGATATATATATGAATATAAATTATATAAAAAATAAAAAAAAAAAATATTTTTTTTTTTTTTTTTTACAATTTAAACTATTTTCTTTTCTTTTAACCACCTCTATAAAATTTGAAACGCTGTTTTTTATTTGTTGTTGCTTTTTAAATAAGTTTTTTTCTTTTTTTTTTTTTTTTTTTAAAAAAAAATTAAAATATATTTCATATAAATAATAGATATATTAATTAATTTTATATTAATTTTTAGAATATAAAAAAAAAAAAAAAAAAAAAAATTGGACTTCAGAAAAAATAATTTTAAATTATAATATGAATTAGTTCTAAAGGAGAACTATATATATATATTATTATTATTATTTATCGTAAATAAAAAAAAAATTTTTTTTTTTCTTTTTTTCTTTTTTGGTATATTACTTTCATTAGCTATTTTCTTATTACATGCAACTCTATCGAATAATTCAAAATTATCACTTTAAGAAATAAGACAAAAATTAAAAAAAAAAAAAAAAATGAAAAAAAATATATATATATATAAATTATTAATATAAATTTTATACAATTTCATGTTTTTATAAATAATATGAACGGTAATAATACTATTTATAAATATATCTACGCTAATATATTGAAGTAAATTTATATATATATAAAAATATATATATATATCAAATATTATAAATGTTACTATATTTATATTTTATTCATTTTTTATGCCATTAATTTTTTTTTTTTTTTATTATTATCACTTTTCACTTTTATTATTTTCAATATTAATATTACTCTCTTTCTACTGGTAGATTAAATGATAATTCAATGCTTGGTTTATTGTTTTTATTTGAATTTTGAGCTTGTAATTCATGAATAAGAGAAGCAATAGTTCCAACGTGTTGAAAATTTGCTACTCCACCATTACTTAATCCAATAGCATTTATAATTTCCTTTTCAAGAAAGTCAATTCTTTTTTATAATTATTCATGAAAAAAAAAAAAAAAAAAAAAAAAAAAAAAAAAAAAAAAGACAAATTTTATATATTTTATTATAGGTAGAGAGATATATAAAAATAATAGAAAGGATATAAATTTTTTTATTATTTAAATAATTTTTTTATATTATATGAATATTTATTTTTTTATCCTAAATTTTTACTAACTTTTTTTCTGTCGAATGAATAGCATCAACTATTCTTTTTTTCTCTTTAACAACTTTAATTTTAGTACTGGGATCTTCCATTTATTAATTAATAAAACTATTATATATGTTCTTTTAATAAATTTGTTAATTTTTTTTTTTATTTGTTTTTTTTTTTAATAATTTTTTTAAAAAAAAAAAAAGATTTTTAATTATTATTGTTATTACTATTGTTATTATTATAGTGATTTTTAATATCAATTATTATATAATAAATAATTTTTAATAAATAATTTAATGTGTACAATTTTCATATAAATTATTTCAATCCTTTTTTTTTTTTTTTTTTTTTTTATTATTATTATTATTATTATTATTATAATATATACACAATAGAAATAATTAAAATAAAAAAAAAAAAAAAGAATTTTTTTTTTTTTAATATAAAATTTTATGATTTAATTTTCTTATATTTTTTTTTATTTGTTTTTTTATTATTTTTTATTATTATTATTATTTATTTAATTTTTATTCAATATTTTAAATAATACATATTTTTTTTAATTAAAGCTAAAGTATTTCTATATATTGTCCTTTGTTTACCAAACTTTTAAAAAATGTTTGATAAGTTATAAAAAAAAAAAAAAATACAAACATTAAAATTTAAAAAATTTATAATTTTTAAACTCAGTATAAAAAAAAAAATAATTAAATTAATATGGATAATATTTTAAATTTTTTTTTTAAAAAAAAAAAAAATAAAAATAATTTTTAATATATGTTTATTTAAAAAATAAAAATTGATATTATTTATTTTATATTGTTAATGATAAAAAAAAATTTTTTTTTTTTCATTGTTTATTACTTGTGGACTTTTTTAAAAGTTAGAAATTAACTAAAGTAAAGACATTTAAACAATAAATATTAACTAAAATAAAAAAAAAAATTAAACAAAAAAATTTTTTTTAAGATATTATATATATATTTATACTAAATGAAAAATTAAAAGTTTATATACCAAATATATATAATATATAAACTATAATAAATATATTTAATTATTTTTAAGTTTTATTATTATTATTTTATTATTATTATTATAATTATTTTTATTATTATTATTACTATTATAAGATATAATAATATAAAAAAAGTTATTTATTATATATAAAAATATATATATATAAAAAAAAAATTATTAATATATAAAAAAATGTTATGAATAAATAGATAAAAAATTATATAAATTTATATTTAATACAAATTATATAATATGAAAATCTTTTCAAAATGTTTTTTTTTTTTTTTTTTTTTTCTATATGACATTTATAAATAAATAAAGTTGAAAATTTAATTTTTTTTTTCTTTTCAAACCAAAAAATTTAGAAAAACAAAAAAGTAATAATATATTATCATCATCTGTCATTATCTGTCATTATAATATAGTATATATATATATATATATAAAATTTCGAAAATAAACTTATTATATAATTTTATATTTAAAGATTATTATTTAATAAATATTTTAAATATTATATTTTTATGTATTTTTTTTTTTTTTTTTTTTAATAAATTCTTATATTAAAAGATATTTAAGAATTTTCATTTAATATTTTAATTTTTTAATAATGTCTCTTAATTTCAATTCCATTACACAAAAAAAAAAAAAATTTTTTTTAACACTATTGTTATATAAATTAGTTCTCTAATAAAATAATTAAATAATAATATAAAAAAAAAATAAAAATATTTTGTAACAAAAAATTTACATAATATCTTTTTGAAAATAAACACTTAAAAGAATTTTGCAATTTCAAAAATTTTATTTTATATTATTTTATTATTATTAAAGTTAACTATTATTTCAATAATTTTTTTTTTTTTTTTAAACATTTTATTTTATATATATTTTTACCACATGAATTTTAATTATATCACAATTTTTTTTTTTTTTTTTTTTTTTTTTTTTTTTTAATGTGTTATTACATAAATTACTCTATGTTCATGATATATGCGCCATATTACAATTTATATAAGAAATGATCATTTTTAATTATTTATAATATTTCTACATAAAATTTATTATATATATGTTATTTTGTTTAATAACAAAAATAATATTGATAAAATATGAAGCTCCACTTTAAATATTTTATAATATTATATTTAATAAAGAAGAATCAATATTTTCAAAATAATATAATTATTACATGCATTTTTTTTTATATTTAATTTTAATTTTATTTATAATAAAGAGTAATGTGCTGAATTTTATTGATTATATATATATATTTTTACAATCCCCCTACCTGATGTCTTTATTAGATTTTGTTATTATTTATAATTATATAATATATTTTTTATAATCTATTTACTTAATTATAGGTCTTTTTTGATCATCATAAAATTATATCGTTAAATTTATTTTAATATGAATACAGGATTATCAGTTTTATTAAAGGATCTGCAAGGATATCAATTCCTCTAATAATACTCTAATTTTTATATTTCTTTCTTTTATTTTTTTTTTTTTTTTTTGGAATATATTTATATCTTGTATCGATATGTTTACATTTTCCTTTTGAATTTTCATCTTCAGCTATTGCTATGCAGGCTTTATGATCTACTTTAATTTTATTTTATTTTTTTTAAAAAAAAAAAAATAAAAAAAACATTTTTTATTATTTATTTCTTCGAATAAGTTTTATTTTTTTTTTTTTAACAATATTCCCTGTTTTATATATTTAATAAGACTAATCAATTCAGCAATTCAGCAACTGTTGTGAATAAAAGTTAAAAGTGACATTTCTTTTTGAATTTGTGACTACCATGAAATTGGACTATTGCCCAGGTAAAAAAAAAAAAAAAATTTATAATTTATATCCACTGACGGATCTTCTAGTAACTTTTTCATTAACATAGTCAGCTGAAAATCCGACCAACTTTTTTTTTTTTTTTTTTCCATTATGATATAATTGATTTATGTATTGTAGATTTCAAATAATATAATATTATTAATAATGTGTTATTATCAATTGTTGTTGAATGTTCACGAATTCTTGATGCTTGATTAATTGCATTTAAAATATCATGTTGGGATTTTACAGAAATATTGAAGAGTGAGTGAATCAATAATCAATCAAGGATTTATATTTTCTAACATTGACACGGGTTTTGCATTTTTTTTTTTTTTTTTTTTTTTTTTTTTTTTTTTTTTTTTTTTTCTTTCTTTATTTGATATTTTTCTGCAAGGAAATTATATAATTTTTAGTTTTTTATTCATATTAAAAATTATTAATAATTAATAATTTTATTATTTATATTCTCTACTTGATTTATTTTATAACCATCTTTTGTTTAATGAATATTTATTCCAATAATTTTTCTTACATCAGATTCTTTTGAAATAGTCCATTTATTTTTTTTAATTTATATGTTAATATATATTAAATTTCATTATCTTTGCCAGTCATTAATATCTCATCTACATAAAGAGTTAATATAACTATTAATTTTTTTTTTTTTTTTTTTTTTTTTTTTTTTCATTCAACATACCTCCAGCTTGTTTTAAATGATATGATGTTTTTTTTTTTTTTTTTTTTTTTTTTTTTTTTTTTCAATAACCATACTTTTGTTACTGTTATACTTTTTTTTTTTATAGGCTTGTGGAATTTTTTTTTAACATAAATAATTTTCATTAATATCAGCATTTTTTAAATATGCTTGCTTTGATATAATTGTTTTTAAAATTTTCAATTTTTTATTTGATGTAATTGTGAAGGTAATTTTTAAACTATCTGATTGTACTGCTTTCTTATATAACTCAAATCCACATTCTAATATTAATTTCAAAATTTCCTAATGAATTATTTTTTTTTATTTATTTATTTATTTATTTTTTTATTTTTTTTTTTTTTTAATAAATCTGTTAATATTTTTCACTTTAAAGTATTTACTTGTAAAGCATTTTTCCTCTAATAATCATATAACTAATAAATTTGAAAAAAAAAAAAAAAAAAAAAAAAAAAACCTTTAATCAAGACATTTTTCTTGGTTATCCTGAAAATTCTTCTGGTTATTGTATTTTAGATATCTCTATACTCATTCCATGATCACCGCTTGAGATACTTACTTTATGGAAGATATTTCTGGGACCATCGATACTTCATTTTTCTCTTCTAATAATATTGATTCTTTATTCAATTACTCCAATTTATCGATTGAGGGGGGAGTACTAATATACAACCGTCAAATTTTAGTTATAATATCAATAATAATAATACTTATAATAATATTAATAACAATAATAACAACAATAGCAACAACAATAAGAATAAGAATAAGAATAAGAATAATAATAAAAATAAGAATAATAATAATAATAAGAATAATAATAAGAATAATAATAAGAATAATAATAAGAATAATAATAATAATAATAATAATAATAATAATAATAATAATAATAATAATAATAATAACAATAAGAATAATAATAATAATAATAATAATAATAATAATAATAATAATAATAATAATAATAATAATAATAATAATAATAATTTTTTTTAGATAACCTTGTTAATAGAAAAAAGAAATATTCAAGAAGATGAAGATTCATATGGTGATTTAGATTTTCCAGCATTAAATAATAAGAAAAGGAATATTATCAAAAAATGTTATAAATATTAATAAAAAAAAAAAAAAAAAACATATGAAATCTTCAACTTTTTAACACAAAATTCAAATGGGTATAATGAAGCTAAAGCTATGAATTCAAAAGATTCAAAAAAAAAAAAATGGAACATAGCAATAAAGAATGAAATTAAAAATATGTATGATATGATAAAAATGTTGGTAGTTGATATTAATAGTATTCCCAAAAAAAAAAAAAAATGGAACATAGTAATAAAGAATGAAATTAAAAATATATATGATATGATAAAAATGTTATGATGATAGTTGATATTAATAGTATTCCAAAAAAAAAAAAAAATTCAAATATTATAAAGAGTAGATGGCTTGATAAGGTATTAGTAATTAAAAACGATAATACTAAAAAAAAAAAAAAAAAGGAAGATGAAGATTTTATTTCAATTTAGTCACCTTCAACACATTAAACGGCAAAAATCCTAAAAGGAGAGAAAGTAATTTAGCAGAATTTAAACGTGTTTTAACACAACTATTTATAGCTTGATTTAAACATTTAGCACGACCAATTTGTTGGGGATAACCAGAAATTAGAATGTATGAAGCTAAGTCCATGATTATTTAAAAATGAGGTAACATTTTTATTGATATATTAGGTAGTATAATCCGATTTTAAACTTTTTTTTTTTATTAGGAATACTATATGTTGTGATAACATTTAAAAAAAAAAAAATTTAATTTTTTTTCTTTTTAATAGAGAATATGAAAATAAGAAAATAATTAATAAACTTGTAAATAAAAAAAAAAAAAAATAAAAAACTAAATAAATAAAATAAATTACATAAATATATATATATATATATTTAAATTTGAAGAAATGAAAAAAAAAAAAAAAGCAATTAGAACAATCATTAATCAAAAGATATATATATATATATAATTAATTAATTTGAAAATTTTTGTGAAAGATTTTTCTATTGAATTTAAAGGGGGGTTTTATTTTAAGTATATATATATATATATGAATATATAATTAGATAACAGGACAGGACAAATATAATTAAATTTGATTATAGAGAAAAAATTTTTTTAATATTTAATATGAATAGCAATACCATTAAATATTAAATAATAAATATATTATTATTATTATTACCATCATTAATTTAATATTAATATTAATAATACTAATAATAGTCATTTAATTTATGTCATAACAAAAATATATAAAAAATAAAAAAAAAAAAAATTGTAATAAATAAAATATATATATATCTATTTATATTCATATTATCTATCTTTTTTTTTTTTTTTTTTGAAAGTCTATACTAAAATTATATTATTTTTTCTATTAATCATTTTTGTTGAACGACTTTAAATATATATATATATATATATTTTTTTTAAATTAATATATATATATATATATAATAAAAATAAAAAAAAAAAAAAATAAAAAAGTAAAAAAAAAATAAAACCCTATTTTATATTCTATTAAAAATTCATGTTGAAATGTAAAATATATATATATATATATATATCAATATATTAATACATCATACTGTTGAATATTGCTATATAGTTTATTTCGTAAATTATTTTTTTACTTTAATAAATGACATTTTAATCAATGAATGAATTTTAATATTTAAAAAGTCTTTTTGTTCTTTTTTTTTTTTTTTTTTTTTTTTTTATATGATATTAAAATACTTTCTACCAACTACTTTAAAAAATTTGATGCTTGAAAATTGCATAGAATAAAAAAAAAAAAAAAATTACCAAAATGATATATTTAATCATTGCCATTGCATGAAATTTGATTTTTAATAAGTCTTTTTCTTCTTTTTTTTTTTTTAGGATATTAAAATACTTTCTACTAACTACTTTAAAAGATTGATGCTTGAAATTTGTATAAGTATAAAATTAAAAAAAAAAAAAAAAAAAAAAAAAAAAAAAAAAAAATAATAATAAAAAAAAAAATTACCAAAATATTTTTAATAAAAACTTTAAAAAAAAAAAAAATTTTTTTTTTTTTTTTTTCCTTCCTATTATTATTATTTTTCTTTTTTTTTTCCTTTCATAGTTCCTTTCTACAATTTTGTAAAAACTCATTTTAAAGTTATTTCAACTTTTATCTTTCCATGTTTTCATTTTTGAATTATCTAATACTTGTTCATTATTAAAATTTAAATAAATAAATAAATATATATATATATATATATATATTTATTTTTTTTTTCCTCTTTTAATAATTGATCAATCATTTTACCCAATATTATTTAGTTTAAATGACCAAAAAAAAAAAAAAAAAGTAAAAAAATTAGCAATATTTAAATAATTATTATTATTATTATTATTTTTAACTTTTATATGTTTCATCATATACTATTTATTTTTATTTATTTTTATTTAATTTTTTTTTTTTAAAAAAAAAAAAAAAAAAAAAAAAAAAAAACTACTAAATACGTACTTAAATTAATTTATAAACTTTTTGATCTATTCAAATTAAAAAAAATATATATATTTACATTAGATTTCATTTAAAATGTCTCTTTTAACTTTTTTTTTTTTTTTTTTTTTTTTTTTTTTCTTATAAAAAAAAAAAGAAAAATAAAAAAAGTAGTAAAAAAAAAAAGATATTTTATAAATAAAATCTTTTTTAAAAAATAAAAAATAAACGATTATTTTGAAAAAATATAAAGAAAAAAAAAAAAAAAAAAAAAACAATTTTTTTTTTTTTTTTATTTTTTTCATGTCTATTTTAATTTTTAATAGATTTTTTTTTTATTAAAAAAAAAATTACTAGTAAAAAGGAAAAAGAATGATATAATTATTTAA
This sequence comes from Neocallimastix lanati (nom. inval.), assembly GCA_016946835.1. Classification (NCBI taxonomy): domain Eukaryota; kingdom Fungi; phylum Neocallimastigomycota; class Neocallimastigomycetes; order Neocallimastigales; family Neocallimastigaceae; genus Neocallimastix; species Neocallimastix lanati (nom. inval.). The sequence goes on from JACVTC010000131.1 coordinate 291,102, forward strand.
AATTACAATAAATATATTTTGTATTTTAAAAATTTTTTAAGTTTGGATTTTTGCTTCTTCTTTTCTTTTTCTTTCTTTTTTTCCTCTTTTATGTTTTTTGTTTTTTTGTAATTTTTTTTTATCTATAATGCTTTTTTTTTTTTTTTTTTAAAAAAAAAAAAAAAATAATAATAATAATAAATTAAATAAATAAAATTTACTAAATAAAAAAAATCTATCATAAATATAATTATTTTTTTTTATATAAAAGTTTTTTTTTTTTTTTTTTTTTTTTTTTTTTTTTTAAATCTTAAATAATATTTTGTTTTTATAAACATTTTTTTTCTTTTTCTTTTTCTTTTTTTCTTTTTTTATCATTAATTTTCAGTTTCATCAAATTTTAAAATTTTTCGTATTTTTAGATAGTAAAGAGAAGTGTACTTATTTTTACTTTTTAGTTCAATTTTTTTTTTTTCATGATATATCTAAATTATTTTTTTTTCTTCTTCTTCTTTTTTTTCTTCTTCTTCTTCTTCTTCTTCTTTATTTATTTTGTTTATTCTTTATTTAATTCATCTTTAACCTCCTTAATTTCTTCTGTTTTATTTTCACTGCCTTTTCTTGCTTCAGTTAATTGTTCTTGTAAATCCTTAATTTTATCTAAAAGTTTCTTTTCTTTAGATTCCCACTCTATTCTATTGGATTCAAGCATAGCAAGTCTAATAGAAAGATTTTTATTATCAGCTTCTAAACGTTTGACATGATTTTCTAATGTTTCCATCTTTAAAACCTTACGCATTCTTGAACGTCTGGCAGCTTCTGTATTTTTTTGTCTCTTTAAAGCTAATTCTAATGAAATTGGTTCATTATTCTTACCGTGGGAACGAGAATTTGTTTTTATGGTCATTGGACTGTTCACAACATTTTGATTGACAGTAAGAATGTTACCTTGACCAAGTTTACCATTGGTAAGGTTAGCTTGAGTTGGATAGTTGGAAGCAATATTAGTAGTAGAAGAAATAATAGTTTGTTGTTGACCTTTACCTTGAATCGTTTGTGTGAAGCTTTGATTATAGTATTGTTGGAAACCATTATTTTGTCCTGGATAGGAAGAACTACTATTCATATTGATATTCATAGTACCATTTTGTTGAGTCTGAGTTAAGGCGCCTTGATTAACCGGTACAGATTGAGACATAAAACCATTGGCTGGAGTATTGTTAACGATATTAATTGGACTACTGTTAGTAAAGGAGGTAGATTGCATTGGAGCAGCAATAGCAACTTGCTGGTTTTTATTAATATCTACAGCACCCATTGGTGGAGATGGATAACGTTGATCATTATTTTGTGGAATAGCAGTAAAAGTAGCAGAAGAAGTACTACCTTGACTAATAACTTGACCATTCTTCATATTGTCGTTAACAGGAAGAGCTGGGAAAAAGTTCATACTATTACCATCAATTGAAGATATCGTTTGAGTATATATTGGATTGGGTTGTTGATTAGCAACATTTTGTGGATTTATTGGTTGTGTTGATATGGCATTAGTGGTAATAGAAGTGGATGAAGTTGGAGTAGAAACGGTAACAGCAACATTATTTAATAATAAATTAGAAGTGGTAGTTTCAGTTAATGCCTGTGGAGAATAAGTTGGAGTTTGTAAATAGGTGGTCGTATTAACCATATTTGGTTGACCCTGTGATATTAATTGAGCTGATGTATTACTGGTTTGGAAATTTGTTTGATTAGCATTAAAAGTTTGAATGGCAGTTGCTTGACCATTATTAACTTGGTAGTATTGAGTCTTTTGTACATTAGCATAATTATCAGTAGCCATACCATTAGCTTGATTATTTAAAACTGAACCATCAGCTAATAATGTTTGTTGACCATAGGAATAGTTTTCAAAAGTAACTGGTTGTTGAATAGTAGACATTTCGCTTTTTCTTTTATACAAAATATGTAATGTTTTCTTTTCTTTTTTTTTTAATTATTTTTTTTTTTTTTTTAGTTTTTGTTTTTGTTTTTGTTTTTGTTTTAGTTGTTAGTTCGTTTTTATCGTTAATACGTTTTTAAGTGTTTATTTATTATTTAGAATTATTTCAAATAATTCTATTGTTAAATTATTTATTAAAATTTATATATTATCTTTCTCAAAAAGATATTTTATTAAAATATTCACTTTTCATATAAAAAAAAAAAAGTTTCAAACTTTTTTTTTTTTTTTTAAACTTCTTGTCTTTGATTTCTATTATTTCGTGTTTTCGAAAAATATAATTTAATTTCTTTTTTTTTATTTATATATATAATTTCTTTGGTGGAAAAAAAAAATGATATTTATACTTAAATTATTTGAAATTATATATAAAACAAAAAAAAAAAAAGAATTTATATTATATTAAATGAATTATTTTCTTCGTTTTCTTTTCTTTTCTTTTTTTCTCGTTTTATTTTTAGTAATTCTATTCTTTAATTATTGTTATATATTACGGAGATATATAAATTTCTTCCTTGTTTTCTATCTTCTTCTTTTTTTTACTTTTAATAAGTATTATAAATATAAAATTTTTAATTTTTATCAATAAAAAATTAAAAATGGTATATTTCTTTTAAAAAAAAAAATATTTTTGTTTTTTTAAACTAACTAAAAAAAAAGTATAAAATATTTTACAAAAATAGTTAAATATAAAATTTTTTGTTGGTAAAACGTTTCTTTTTTTTTTTTTTTTTCTTAGTAAAAATAAAAAAAAAATTATATCATTTAAATAAGTGAACAATAGAAAATAAAAAAAATTTTTTTTTAAAAAAAAATAAAACAATAATTTTTTATAGTAATAAAAATTTTGAATTTGAAATTATGTTACTATTATATATTAAATAGAGTGTTGTGTAGTTTTCGTTATTTTTTTTTTCTTTTTTTTTCTTTTTTAAAAATTAAAAATAAAAGTATATGTAGTTTAATGTTTCTTATTATTATTGTTTAACCATTTAAAGAAATAATATTTATTCTTTTAATAAATAGTTTTTTTTTTTTTCGTATATATATATATAGATATTTTATATTCTATATGTTTATGACTTTTTAATATTTTTATGAAAAAAAAAAATTTTTTTTTTTTTTTGAACTAAAAAAATATGTATATTTTATATAAATAAAAAGAAAAAAAAACTTTTAATTTAATATTTATTTAAAATTTAAACTGAAATTTATTTATAAAAAAAAAATTTCAAAAATTGAATGATTTAAAAAAAAAAAAAATTATTTGGAAAATAATAAAATATTTAAAAAAAAAAAAAAATACTTTTGTTCTTTTTTTATAGTTTTTCCAAAAAAAAAAATAATAATAATAATAATAATTATAATAATAAATAAATAAATAAATAAATTTATTTTAATTAATTTTTATCATAAATTATGATTATTATTTTTAACATTTTATTTTAATTATTATTAATTAAAAAAAAATCTTTTTAATATATCTTAACTTAGCTTAAAAAAATATATAAATAAATATTATTAATTTGAGTTTATAACTACAAAAATTCATATATATTTAACTTAACAATATCTATAGTAACATTTGAATAAGATAATTTATTAGATTTAATGTTAAAATATATAATGTATTTAATTAATTTATTAATTTTTAAATAAAATAACAATAGTAATGTATTTTAAATGATATATATTAATCATTTAAAATACAATACATTTCATAATATATATGATTAAAATAAAAAAAAAACATATATTCTAAATAAATTTAGATTTTTATATTATATTATAATATTAAAGTAATATATGTAGCACAATATTTTTAATAAATATTTTTTTATATATAATATATAAAAGTGAATCAACAATATATTTTTAAATTATATTCAATAAAAATGACATTTATATTGTACAGTAGGAGAATTAAACAATAAATTCAAATATATAAATTTTATATATAAATAATATAAAATATACCAAAAAAAAAAAAAAATAAAAAAAAATAATTTGGATTAAATTAATTTAGCCATATATTATATAAATAAGATTTAATGTATAATATATGATTCTTTTATACTATATTTTAAATAGTAATATATTTAATTTATATATTATATGTATTTTTCACAAATAATAATTATAAAAATATATATATATAATATATTTTGATTATAAATAAATAAATAAATTTATTATTTATTTATTTCTAATCATAATTATTAAAATTAAATGATGTTTAATTCATAAATACTTTATTATTTATTAAGGTTGTTTTTTATTTTAAATAAATTATTAATTATACATAGAATATATGGTCTTCAATTAATGGGATTTAATAATAAATTATATAGGAATATTATTTAATATATAATCGTAACAAATTAGAATTTAAAGATTAAAATAATATTAATTAAAGTTTATTGTCACTTTTTTTTAAATATTAATAACAATATATAGGACAATAAATTTATATATATTACAATATATACTAATAAAAATAAACAATATAAAATTCAAAATTTTTTTTATTTCTCACTTTAATTTTTCATGAAATGATAAATTTTTCCATTTAAAGATTTATAACTATTATTAAATATTTATTAAATAGATTAAATTAAAAAAAAAAAAAAATTAAAATATATAAGTTTAATCAATAGAAAAAAAAAATTTTTTTTTATATATATATCCTTATAAATTATTTATAAATATAAACTTTTAATTAAGCACGACACTTTATTTCTATAAAATTAAATAAAAATTATATTATCATCCAATTTAAATTTAATATATGTAAAAACAATATAAAATTAAACTTTCAATAATTTTCCAAATTTTAAATATATTTAAATAATATATTTTAATTTATATTATTAATCTTATGATTATAAATCAATAAATTAATAAATCAATAAAAAAAAAAAAAGAAAAAAAAAAAATACAAAGATAATAAATGAAAAAAAATTGAACAAAATAATTAATATAAAAATATATAATTTTTTTAAACTTTATTAAATATAATTTTTAAATTGAATTTTAATTATTATAAAAAAATTTAAAATGGAATATATTGTAGGTATAATAAAATTAAATATATATTAAAAAAGAACTTAATTTATAATAAAAATAAATTATCCTAAAAAATATAAAATTAGAATACACTATTAACTATATTTAAAAATTTTATTTAAAAAAAAAAAAAAAATCAAATAATATAAATTTCAATTTATTGGCAATAGTAATATAATCTTAATAAATTTATATAAATATAAAAATAAAGATGGCAAAAAGTAAACTTACTGATACAATATAATTCACAATATATGAATTTCTATTAAAAATATTTATAATAAATAAATTGAATTTAATTATATAAATTTAATCCATGTAAATTTAATATATTATTAAACTATAAAAAATATAAAAATCTAAAAATATTCAAAAAAAAAAAAAGTCGTTTTTATACATATTAGGAAATTTAAATAATAGAAATAATAGAATATGTAAATTAAATTCTAATATTAATATTATTTTTATTTAAAATTTTCATTTTTTTTTAATTAAATATTTTATACTTAATATTTTATATATTAATATATTTCTTTATATATAAAAATTTTTTTTAAAAATATTAGTAATAAAATTATGATAAATGTTATTTTTATTAATAATTAAACTTTTTTAAACCTTATTTACTATAATTTATTCAAAGAATTCACATACACTAAAAGAAAAGTGAGAGAAAAATAAAAAAATAAAAATTCTTTCAATTATTATTGATATATTCTTTTTCTCCTTTATTTTATTATTACTATTATTATTATTATTATTATTTAATAATATTAAAATAAATATTAACTTTTTTTTATTTTATTTATTTATTTTATTTATTATTAGTATTATTCATGATATAATAATTATTTAAGGATTTAAGGATAAAAATAAATAAAAAAAAATAAATTATTTATTTATTTATTTAATATAATTATTTACAATTTATTGTTCATTTTATTTTTATTTTAATTTTATTTTTTTAAATTATTAAAATTTTTGGATCAAAACTATAATAAATAATTTTTTTTTTTATTCTTTCTTGCATTTGTCTTCTTTATCTTCTCAACAAAAAAATAAAAAAAAAAAAAAAAAAAAAAAAAGGAGATTATTGTCTTTCTTTCAGGATAAAGAAAAAAAATAGTAATAAAAGGAATAATTAAATATATAGAATAATATAAATATTTTACAGAGTATCGTTTAAATTCAAAAAATAAAAAAAAATAAATTATCTAAATAGATATATATATCCTTACATTTAATATATATATTTATATAATAAAAAAATATCCTGTTTTACTATCCTAAATTACTATTATCAATAATTATTTAATACTTATACATGCTAATAAAATATTCATTAAAAATATAAAATATATATATATATTATAATTGATTTAAAAAAAAAAAAAAAATTTTTTTTTAAAGGATGCCTTAAAAAAATATAAATATATATATTTCCAAAAATAGAAGTTTTTTTTATATAAATTATTTATTAAATTATATACAAAAAAAAAAAGTTTTTTTTATATTTTTATTTTTTAAAAATATATAAATTAATATATAAGAGGTAGGACAGAATTTATATATTGTTAAATTGTTAATATTTAATAATATATTAAATAATACTTAATGATTTACTTTTATTAGAATTGATGATTATTCATTCTATTGAAATCTTTTTTATATGGGGTTGGTTTAATTATCCATACAGGTCAACGCGGGCATCTTCCGTTCATAATATTAATATGAATATTTTTTTTTTTTGCTATTATTAATATTTTTCTTTTGTTAATTTTTTAATAATAATTTAATTAATAATTTTTTTTTTTTGTTTTATTATTTTAATAATAAATTATCTAATTTATTTTTATAAAAAAAAAATTTTATATAAATATATATATATATTTATAAATAAATAATTAAATAAATAAATAAAAACGTTTATTCCTTGATAAATTATTTTTAATTTTATTCTTTTAACTTTTTATAATAATTGATTAAATTTTGATTAAATTTATTAAAAATAATAAGAAGAAGAAGAAGAAGAAGAAAAAAATCCTTGGATTATTATTCTTTATCAATTTTTTTTCCATCACAATGAATTTAATAATATTTAACTTTATTATAATTATAGTGATAGCAATGTTCTACTAACTTTTTATTATAATTATATTAATGTTTTTCAAAGGAAAAAAGAAAAAAAAATAAATAAAGGTTAATTTTTTTTTTATTATTTTTTATGAATTAAGATGAAAAATAAAAAAAAAAAATAAAAATAAAAAAAAAATATAACATCCTAAGTAAAGTATTACGAATCAATGGAACATTTTTATATTAAATTAAATTATAAAAAAATTTTCCATGAATACTAAATCATAGGTTTTTTTTTTATAAAGGTACAAAAAATAAATAAATATAATAAAAATAAAAAAATAAATAAAATAAAATAAATAAAAGCAAAGAATAAAATAGAAAAAGTAGATATTATATTATCACTTTTAAATATTATTTTAATATGGATAAAAACAAGTCTTAAACAAACTTTTATATAAACTCTTTTTTTTTTTTTTTTTTTTTTTTTTTTTTTTACAGAAAAAATCAATAATAGTTTATGGAATAATTATTTCGAAATTATAAATTTTTTTTATTTATATATATGAATTAGTTTAATTTTATATATAATAATTTATATAGACACATGTATTCATATTAATTTTTTTTTTTTTTTACTTGAACCATAGCATGATAATTAATATAAATATTTTAATTAAATATATAAATATTTTTAATAATAAACTATATTTAGTTATTTTTTCATTTAATAGCATTATATATAAAAAAAACAATAATAAATAGTTAAGTAGAATGATTTTAATAAAAGTAGAATTATATATATAAAATTAATAAAATTTTTTTAAATATTATCTAAATGAATTAATATTGTCTATTGTTTATTTTTTTATTATTTTTTTTTTTATTTTTATTATAAAATATAAAATATAAAATATAAATGCTTAATTTTTTTTTATTTATTCCGTAATGTAATGTTAAATAAATATTTAACTTTTTTATTATTTTTTCTCAATCAATTTTTTTATCTTTCAATTTCTAAAAAAATTAAAAAAAATTCTTTATAAAAAAAAAATATTATTTTAATCAAACAATAAAAAAAAAATTTAAAAAAAAAAATTAACAATAATTTTAATTTTTTGTCTTATCTTTTTTTAATTTCGGTTAAATTTTTAAATTTCCATGAAAAAAATTTTTATTATATTTTTTAAAGTTTGATTAATTAAACACAATTGAATTTAAAATAAATAAAATGAATTATTTATATTTAATTATTAATATTAATGTATTATTTATTAATTCTTTAATTATTTATTTATTATTCATTATTTATTTATGATTTATTTATTATTTATTTATTTATTATTTATTTATGATTTATTTATTATTTATTTATGATTTAGATATGATATATTTATATATAACAATATTATATATCAAAAAAAAAAAAAAAAAAAAAGAGTATTGAATAGTTAAATATTATATATCAAATTAATAATAAGAAATTATGAATAGTAAACAATAAGTAATAAAATATAATAGAATGATGAATAATATATTCATATTATCTAAAAAGAAGTTATATGTTTATAATGATTTACATTTATATATATATGTATATTTATATATATGTATATATATTTTTTAAAGTGTTTTAATAAATAATTTATTTTATTAATAATATATTAAAAAAAAACAAACAAACAAACAAAATGAATACATAATATACTATTTAGTACATTGAAAAGAAAGAAATTTAGTAGCATATTAGGAATAATACTAAAAAAAAAAAAAAAAAAAAAAAAAAAAAAAAGATAAATATATTAGATTCCAGATTCTAGACTCTTAATTTGAGATTATTATGAATATATCATTAAAAATAATAATAATAATAATAATAACAATAACAATAATAGTAACAAAGGATAATCATAAGCATGTAATTATGATAATTATCATACTAAAAAGAAAAAGAAAAAAAAAGGATTAAATGATTATTAAATATTATTAAGAATTAATACAATATCAATGTCATATTTAATATATTTTTAATAGATAATACTTATATTAATTATTTTTATTTTTAATTTTATTTCTTTTTTTTTTTTTTTTTTTTTATGATTTTATATATTTTTATTTTATTTTTCTTTTTTTTTTTATTTTGTTTTTGTTTTTTATTTGTTATTTTCCTTTTTAATATTCTTTGCCATAACGATTTGTTCTATTTATTTTTAAATATATATTACATCTATTAAAAAGGATTTATTAAAACTATAATAATAAATGATTTATTTACTAATTAATATTTATTATCTATTTATTGATAATTGATGTTATTAAAACTATAATAATAAATGATTTATTTACTAATTAATATTTATTATCTATTTATTGATGATTGATGATGGATTAATAATAATAATTATTGAATGATAATCATTTTTCCATAAATAAAATAAACATTTTTTATTTTTTAATTTACAATAATAATAATTAATATATATAAACAAATTTAAAATAAAAAAAAATAATATATAAATAAATAAATAAATAAAAAAGGCTAATAATAGGATAGTTCTTTTATAAATAATATAATACTCATTATTATAATTTATTAATAATAAATTAAGATGGAAGGAGAAAAAGAAAAAAAGAGTTCAAAATTTATTTGATACTAAAATAAAAACATTCAATTTAATATTTAAAGACAATATATTAATAATAGTATTATTAAATATATATAAGTTTTTTTTATTAATGATTTAAATTTAGGATAAATTTCCTTTTAAGTTCGAAATCTATTGTCTCTTATTATTATTTTAACATATATTCAAAAAAAAAAAAAATACATTTTTATTACTAAAAAAAAAAAAATTTCATTTATTATTGATAAATCTATAATTAAATATATTTATAAATATATTTATTAATATATATATATTTTGAATTTAATGTAGAAGATCATTCAAAAAAAAAATAATAGAATAAAATAAATAGGAAGAATAAAAAATAGATGAAAATGGAAAAAAAAACCTTAAGTGCTATTGTTAATTTTTATATTAAAAATATAAAAATAAATGGATTATTTTACAATGATAGATAGAACTACATTAGGAAAAAAAAAATAAATATTTTACATTTTATTTATTATTATTAATTTTTTTTTTTTTATAAAAAGTATATATACTTATTTTATTACTTTTTTTTTTTTCTATAAATTTAAAATAAAAATTATTAACATAAATATATATATTTATATATATACTTTTTTTTTTATCTTTCTTGTTACATAATAATATATAGGTATAAAAATATTTATATTTGTAAGGAATTTTTTAAAAACTTTAATAATTATCATTTAGAGAACCTTTTATATATATATATATATAAATAAATAAAAATTTAAAATTTAAAATAACCTATAATTAATAATAATATAATTAATATAATTAATAATAAATAAAAGAGATAAAATTACAAATTAATTAATTTCAATATATAATAATTAGAATATACTTTTTTATTTATATAAATATTATGAAAAAATAATATATAAAAAAAAATTCTCCAAAAATGTTCAAATTATTAATAATTAAAATTTATTTTAAATAAAATAAAAAAATATTTTTTTAAACATAAAAATTATTACTAAAAAATAAATTTTTAAAAATTTTATAAAATAATAAAAAAATAATATTAAAAAAAAAAAAAAAATAAAATTTAAAATTATTATTTTGTATATTTTAATTTTTTTTTTCATATTAACTTTAATTAGTTTAATAATTTGTTATTAAGGTTTGAATTGTTACTATTAAAAAAAATAACAAAACAAAAAAACAAAAACAAAACAAAAATTGCTAAAAAAGAAAAAAATAAATAAATAACAAATATATATATATATAATTTCAAAGCCTTTTTTCATCATATATATATATCATTATTATTCAAATAATTAATGATTAAATCTATGTATTATATATATGCATAGCATATACTGTGTACTATTTAATATGTAGTATGTATAAATGAATAATATAATGAATATTAAATATATAAAGGATACAGTAGAGCAAAATAAATTTTTAAGAATAATAAAAAATAAAGATATAAAGTTTTTAATCTTTGCTATTTAATTACATCCAAAAATGAAATAAAATTCTATAATAATAATAATAATAGTAATAAACAAAAAAATTATCATTCAAAATATATATAAAAATATATATAGAGAGAGGTATATTTAAAATTATATCCTATTAATAAGCCCATCTTATAAAGCATCTTATAGGGAATGTCTTTCATATTAGCTTAGTTTAGAGAGAGGTCTGTGTCGACATAGTGCATAGAATTCAACGTGTGTTTGATATGTTTAATGGAAAGAAAGGAGGATCTATTAATCCTCCTCTCTCATTAATCTCAGTCAAAAAAAAAAATAAAAAAGAAATAATAAAAATCATTTTAATTTATTATATCATTTCTTAATGATTGTAAAAAAAATAAAAAATAAATAAAATAAAAATCATTTTAATTTATTATATTGTTTAAAATATTACTAATTAAAAAATTAATGATAATAAAATAAAAAAATAAATTAAAAAAAAATATATTTTTTTTTTATTATTATTTTTTAATAGATACACTTTAATATATATATATATTTAATATATACAATTATAAAAAAAAGTTTAAATTTCAATCACTTCATATCATTATTTAAAAAAAGATTTAATAAATTAAAATTTTTGTTGAAGTTCTACTCTTCCATATCATTTGCTATTTACTTTTTTTCATAATTAAAATTTTAATTAATTTTTAATTTTATTTTATTGTATACTATAAAATCTTGTGTTAATGAATTCCATTGTTAAAGTATTAATAATTGTCATTTTATTTTTTACTTTTTTTTTTTTTTAATGGAAAATAATTAAATATAATTTAAAATATAATACTATTTAATTTCATAATATATTATAATAAATTAATAATATAATGCAATATTATATTAAAATATATAAATTATATATATCAATTATTTTTTAAACAATAACATGATAAAATAATAAAATTTTATTTGTATTACTTTATATTTTATTTAAATAAAATATAGTATTGTGTAACGTATAATGGAAATTATATTTTTGTATACTGATATTATATTAAAGTGAATGATACTATTCAAAGTCTATTTATTAGCAATTAAATAAATAAATTAAAAATATTAGTATTGTGTTACATTAAAAAAACAAATAACTCTAAATGAAAATATATAGAGACATTTTCTTTTATATAATTTTTTTTTTTATGTTCTTATGTAAAATTGTATATTTTTTATATCATTATTTATTACTTATTATTTATTATCTATAATTTGTTATCTATAATTTGTTATTTATTATTTATTATTTATTGTTTATTAATTATTGATATTGATTATTGATATTGATTATTGATTATTAATTATTGATTATTCATTATTCATTATTCATTATTCATTATTTCTTTATTATTCATTATTTATTTATTATTCCATTATTTATTTATTATTTATTTATTACTTATTACTTGTTATTTATTATTTTATTATTTATTATATAATATGTGTATTTACTTTTTTTACTATTTTTTTTTTTTGATAGTATTAATTATTTCATTTAAATAAAAAAAATGATTGACACCTTATTTTGATATCTATATGGATACAACCTGAAAGAAAATTTACAAAATATATAAAAAAATAAAATAAAATAAGAAATGTCACCTTTTTTATTAATAAATTAAGTTTAATTTTTTATTAAAAAAATATATTAATTTAATTTAAAAAAAAATAACTAATTATTCCTTTTCTTCCTAAAATTAAAAATAAAAACAATGTAAAAATTACAAAAAAAAAAAATAATAATAAATTTATATATATATAAAATAATTTAAATAAATAAACAAAAAAAAAGAAAAAGAAAAAGGAAAAAAGAAAAAAAGAAAAAGAAAAAAATTTATATTTAATTTTTTTTTTTAAAAAAAATTTGATTTACTAAAAGTTGATATGACTCAAAAAGAAAAAAAGGAATATCATTCGATCTATAATCTATAATATTAAAATATTATAAAATTAAAAAAAAAAACAATTCTTTAAAAAAGAAAAATAAAATTTTTTTCTATTTAATATTTTTTTTTTAATCTTTTTAAATTCTATATTCATATTGCTATGAAATATAAATCATTCTACTATAAAATAATAAAAATTAGTACTAAACTTTATTTTATATATTTTGAAAAAATATATAAAATAGAGTTTAATCTTTTTTAATTCTTGAAATAAATTATTTAAATAAGTATGGGGTTAATCAAACATACAATAATTTACTATTTATTATTAAAATAGAAATAATTTTAAACATAATATATATTAATTATATAATATTAATTAATTGTTTGTATATTATTTATATATTGTTTTATTAAATTTTTATGATTTTTAATTTTAATTTTAATTTTAATTTTAATTTTAATTTTATTATTATTTTTTTTTTGAATTTTTGAATTTTTGAATTTTTGGGATGGTTTAAAGAGACTCATGTAAGCTGTGATAAAAATAATAAACTAAAATAGGAAAAAATCAAAAAAAAAAAAAAAAAAATTCCTATTTTACAATTTACTTTTTTTTTTTTAAATAATAATAAAGTTTTTTTTTTTTTATTATTATATGATATAAGAGAATATGATAAAATTTAAAAATTTATAAAAATAAAAAAAATAAGAATAATAATAAAATATAGAATGTTCAATTGAACGTTCAATTAGTATTATAGATATATCTTTTTTTTTTTTTTTTTTTTTTTTATAAACTTCTATTTTTTAAAAAAAAAAATAAAAATAAATATAAAAATAAGAATAAGAATAAATTTTAATTTTAATATAAATAAATGGAATACTTTTTAATTATAAAAATTATAGATATACATTAGTTTATTAATATATTGAGTAAATATAAAAAAAAAAAAAAAGATTATACATATTAAAACAGATTTTAAAGGGGGTTTAATTTTTTTTTATTATATTTGCTTTATTTTATTATTTATTAGTTATAAATAATTTTTATTCAATAAGAATAAAAAATGTAAATGAAAATGAAAATAAAAATAAAAATGAAAATGAAAAAAAAGACATCAAGGGTTAAAAAAAAAAAGGAGGGAAAATTAATTACAGAAAAAAAAAAAATTTTTTTTTAACCGTAATTGCCTTTTTTTTTTTTTTTTTAATTAATTTATTATGTATCGGTAACCCTAAATTTAATACATTTATAATAAGAAGAAATAATAAAATTATGGAAGGAAATAGTTTAATGAAGAGCTTCTATCTCTTTAATAATCCATAAAATAACAAAAAGTTTAAAATTATAATTTTATATTTTATAATAATAAACATATTAAATTATAATAATCATAATCATAATAAATAATAATAATAATAATAATAATTTTTTATTTTTTTTAAATATTTAAATATTTTTATAATTTTTATAAATTTAAAAAAAAAAATCAAACAAAAATTAAATACCAATTTTTAATGGAAATGTATAACTCCACTGGTATAAATATAATAAGAATTTAATGTTTCATTTCATTAAATCAATAATATTTTATTGAATACTTTATTTTATTTTTATTTTTATTATATTTTATTTCTTTTTTTTTTTTTATTTAATTTTTTTTTAGTTGTTTTGTATTTATGTTATTACTATCATTATTAATTAGGATCTGTTTTGTTTTTCTACTAACTTAAGTAATACTATTAATTATAAAAAAGGTTTTTTATTATTATTATTAGTTAAATTTCTATAGAATTAGAAAATTTTTCATTATGTTTTAATTACTTTTTTTTATTATTTTTTGTTTTTATTTATTTTTTTTTTTTTTTTTTTTACTCTATCAAAAAGATATTAATATTATATAATTTTAATAATTTATTTTATTTGTACACCTTTTTATAGAAGATCGTGACATAGAGAATTCTTATAAAAAAAAAAAAAAAAAAAAAAAAAAAAAAAAAAGAAAAAAAAATTTAATAAAATACAAAAACTATCAAAAAAAAAAAAAAAAGGATTTAAAGTAGTTCAATGATCATCATTAGTAATAGATATTGAATTAAATATATGGATAGTAGATTTAAATGAAAAAAAAAAGAAAAAAAAATTCTAAAAAAGAAAGAAAAAAAAAAAAAAAAAAAAAAAAAAAAAAAAAAAAACATAAAATATTACTAGAAAATATATTTCCATATCTTTAATATATATATATTTGAGTTTTTTTTTTTTTTTTTTTTTTATTTTAAAATTATTAATTCTATATTTATATATTAATCATTATTTTAATTATTTTTTATTTTTTATTTTTTATTTTTTATTTTTTATTTTTTATTTTTTATTTTTTATTTTTTATTTTTTATTTTTTATTTTTTATTTTTTATTTTTTATTTTTTATTTTTTATTTTTTTTTATTTTTTATTTTTTATTTTTTATTTTTTATTTTTTATTTTTTATTTTTTTATTTTTTATTTTTTATTTTTTATTTTTTTTTATTTTTTTTTATTTTTTTTTTTTTTATTTTATTTTAAAATATTTAAAAATCTTTTTTTAAAAGTTAATTAAATTAATTTTAATTAAAAAAAAATATTATTATTATTATTTTTAATAATAAAAAAAAAAAAAGAGAGAAAGTACATGTTACACCAAAAAAAAAATTAAAAGTATTGTATTGTACTTATCAATATATTGTAATATATCCTGTTAGTTATAGTATATATACATATACTATATATTATAGTTTAAATTTATAAATGAGAATATAATTCATCCTTTTTTTTATTTATTTAATTATAAAGATTTATATTTTATATAAAATTAATAAAATAATTAATAAAATAATTAATAAAATATTTTTTTTTCAAAATCGATTTTAAATTAAAAAAAAAAAAAAAAAAAAATAAAATCTTTGTTTGAAATTAATATCTTTTAAATCTTTTAAAAGAAATAAATAAATATTTTATATAAATATATAATTATTTATTTATTTTTTTTTTTAATTATAACATTTAATTATATAATAAAAAAATTATAAATATTTATATATATTTTTTTA
The DNA here is from genome assembly GCA_016946835.1 of Neocallimastix lanati (nom. inval.). Lineage (NCBI taxonomy): Eukaryota > Fungi > Neocallimastigomycota > Neocallimastigomycetes > Neocallimastigales > Neocallimastigaceae > Neocallimastix > Neocallimastix lanati (nom. inval.). The sequence goes on from JACVTC010000131.1 coordinate 307,332, forward strand.
ATTAAACTTTTAATGATTGTTTAATATAATCTTTTGTTATTTAAATTGAAGCAAAAATAATAATAATAATAATAATAATAATAATAGTAATAATAATAAAAATGATTAGAAAAATAACAATATAATTATTAATAATATTATTTAATTATAATACGATAAAGAACTCTAGAATTCTTTTTTTTTAATTAATTATTTTATAATTTTTTAAAAAAAAAAAAAAAATTCATTAATATTAAATGAATATTATTACCAACATTATTTATTTATTTTGTTTTTCTTTTATTAATAATTAATTATTAATTTTTATATATAAAAATCATATTTTCTTAATAAAATACTAATTAAAATTAATCAAATGAAAACCATAAAAAAAAATAATAACAATGATATTATTAATGTTAATAAAGAAAAATATTAAAATATCATTAATAAAAGAAAAAAAAATTGAATTAAATCTAGAATAAAGTGTATTAAAAAAAAAAAAATCATGGAAAAAAAAATTAAAAAAAATAAAAAAAAAAAAAACTTATTAATGTAAAAGATATGCATTAATTTATTATAAATGAATAATAAAACTAATTATTTTATCATTTTTTTTTTATTTTTTTAATTATTATTTTTTCCATTTTCATTTTATAGGATTATAAATTAAAGTATTTATTTTATTTGATATGACAATTTACTTTAATGAATTAACCTATTAAAACTTGAAAAAAGAAAAAAAAAAGTAATCTATTTCTCTTTTTCTATATATATATATTTAAAAAAAAAATAAAAATAAAAATGAAAAAAAATAATAATAAAAAAAATAATAATAATAATAATAATAAAATGATGATGATTTATAAAATTATAAAAAAAAAAGAGAGAAAGAGAGAGAGATATTAAACCAATCGAGATAGATAATATATATGTATATAAGTTGATCATAATAATGATCATAATAAATGTTTTATTTATTAGGATCAACTTAAATATTTAATAAAAAAAAAAGATTATTATTATGATGATAATGATGATTACTAATTCTTTATTATGATTATTAATCCTTTATTATAACATTTTTACTCAAAATAAAAAAATAAAAATAAAAATAAATATATCATTCGAAATAAAAAAAAAAATTAAATTAAAATACAGAATTAGGTAAAATAAAATATAACTACATAAAAAAAAATAAAAATAAAAGTAAATATATCATTCGAAATAAAAAAAAAAAAAGAGAGAGAGAGAGACTAGAATAAAAATAATATAAAATAAAATAAAAAATTAAATAATACTGGCAATATTAATGAATAATAGGGTTTTTAATAAATATTATTAAATATTATTAAAATATATATATTTAAATTTTTTTTATAAATTAAGTGTAACTTTTTTTTTTTTTTAAATTTTTATTTATTAATATAAAATAGATTTATTTTTTTTTAATAAAATTATCAATTAAAAAATAATATAAATTAATTATTTCATATTACAAAAAAAAATTCCATGATTATCACTCTATTTATTATTATTATTATTATTTTGATTAATTATTATTAATAACTTTTTAACTTTGACATATTGATGATAATAATATAAAATATTTTATTAATAAAATAATCATGAATAAAAGTTTATTTTTATTTTTACATATTTCTCATACCTTAGGGTAAAAGAGTATGTCCTTTTTTTTATTTTGACTTTTGATTTATAATTAATTAATAAGGAATGAATTATATTTCATAATTTTTATAATTAATATAATTTAAATACTTTTTTTCTTTAAATGATGAATGGTTAAAAAAAAAATAATAAAATTAAAAGTTTTAAACCATTGATTTATTATTAGATATATAAATATATATATAAATTTTTATTATAAGATGATTTTGAGTGCTTAGATAAAAGCATTTAAATAACCAATATATTAGCATAAATAGTATACATAATATAAAAGTTCATTATATAATTTATTCCAAAAAAAAAAAAAAAAAAAAAAAAAAAAAAACTATAGGTAGTAATTAAATTAATAAATTATATATAGAAAATATAAAATTTTATTACTTACAATATTACTTTTATAAAATAATAAAAATAGTATATTTAATTATTATTTATTATTTATTATTTATTATTTATTATTTATTATTTATTATTTATTATTTATTATTATTTATTATTGATTATTTATTATTGATTATTTATTATTTATTATTTATTATTTATTATTTATTATTTGTTATTTATTATTTGTTATTTATTATTTATTATTTGTTATTTATTATTTGTTATTTATTATTTGTTATTTATTATTTATTATTTGTTATTTATTATTTATTTATTTATTTATTTATTTATTTATTTATTTATTTATTTATTATTTATTCATTATTTATTTATTATTATTTATTTATTATTATTTATTTATTTTTTATTTATTATTTATTATTTATTATTTATTATTTATTATTTATTATTTATTATTTATTATTTATTATTTATTATTTATTATTTATTATTTATTATTATCTATTATGTATGCATTATTTATTAAATTAACCATATTGTTAAATAATATTTTAACACAACAATTTGTACAACATTAAATTCTTTAAACAATTTAAATAATAAAATAGTGAAAAAAAAAAATTATATATATATAATTATATATTATAATTCAAAGGCTTTATATAATATTCATTTATAGATAAAGAAAGAAAATATAGATTTAATTTTAATTTATATATATTTTTTTTTATTATAATTAACTTAATTTTTATAAATTAACCGATATATGTAAAAAAAAAAAAAAAATTACTTAATATGTAGAAAAAAAAATAAGAAATAAGAAATAAAAATTTTATTATTGAACTTTAAACAATTTTTTTTTTCTTGTTCTATTATTCTATTTTATTATTTTAAGTTTTATTATTTTTATTATTTATTATAATTTTCAAATTTTCAAATTTTATTTTATAATAGAAATACAAGGAAAATAAAAAAAAAAAAAAATTATTAAATTTTATTTTTATTATTTTATAAAAAAGTTTATTTTTATTTATTTATTTTATTTTTTTATTATTATCTTTTTTGAGTTAATTTATAATCTTTAATATTTAATATTGATCATAATTTTATATCATTTAAAATTTATTTACAAAAAAAATTAAATATTTACCAAGACAAAAAAAAAAAAAAAAACTATAATATATATATTTATATATAGAGAAAGAAAATTTAATGGGAAAGAAGGGAAAAAAAAAAAATTTTAAAAATTTAAAAAATAATAAAAGTTTTAATAATAATTAAATGGTTTCATCTATATTAAAAATACTAAGAAATTTAAATTTAAATAGAGTTTTTGAATGATTAAAAATTAAAACTAAAATATATGAATTCCTTGGCTTGATATGAAATTTTAACCATAAAATTTACATTTTTTAAAAAAAAAATATAAAAAATAAAAAATATAAAATATAAAAAAAAATTAAAAACTTGTCAATTTTCATTTTAGATATTAAAAATTAATAAAAAAAAATTGACAAGTAAAAAAAAAAAAAAAAGTTTAAATCATAACTAAAATTATTATTATTTTATTTAATTTTACTTTATTTTTTTTTATTTATTTATTAAACATATTATTATTTTATTATTAAATAAAATTGCATTAACACAATTTAAATGTCTAAATATTCCTTGGAATTTTCATTTCTTTATTTTTGTTTTTATTTTCATATTTAAAAAGTTTTTCCTTATTTAAAAAATGATAATGATTTTAATTGTTTTATATATAAAATGAAATAACTTTATATAAAATTAAAATAATATACATAATATAGTAATAATAATAAAATTATTAATAAAAAAATATGAAAAAGAGAAAATCACTTTGAGAAATACTTTCAAACAAATAAATTAAAAGGAATAATAAAATAATAAATAAAAAAATAAATAAATAAATTCCTTCATATTAATAATAACTATTTAAATTTGGTTAACTAAAATTTAATAATCAAAGTTTAAAAAAAAAAAAGTATCATCAAGAATTATTTTCTAATTCTAATTATTTTTTTTTAAACTTAAATAAAATATAAATAAAAATAAAAATATAATAAAATAAAATAAAATAATGATTTGTGAAGAAAACAAAAATTTCAATAAAATAAAATGTTTTAAAGTATAATTTATCAAAGTATTATAAATATAGAAAATAATAATATATTATATATAATATATATAATATATTTTTTTATTGGTTGACATGATTATTAATTATTTTTTTTTTTAATTATTTTCCTTTTATCGCATTTTATTATTTTAATTAATTTTTTATTATTTTTTTAATTTCTTTTTTACCTTTTTTTTATTTTTTTTATTTAATTTTTAATTTTTAATTTTTATTTTTTAATTTTAATTATATTTATTTACCAAACTTTATTCTTATTATTCTTATTCTTATTATTTTTGTTGGATCTATGAAAAGTTTTCAAATTGGATTATCTTTAAATGATAAAATAGAAAAAATAATAAGAAGAATAATTAAAAGAAAAGAAAAAAAAAGGATATAGCATGATTTTATTTTATTTTATTTAATTCAATGTTTTAATCTCTAAATTAATACCAAGTTTTTATATATAAACTATTTATCTAGATATGATTATTTTAAGTATTATGTATTATTTTATACTTTATATATATATAATACATCAATTTCTTTTTTTTATATTATCTTCTAATTATCAATAATATAAAATATAATTATAAAATATTAATTTTACCATTTATTACAAATTATATTTTATTATATATATTAAATAAACTATTATTATTATTTTTTTATCTTATTATAATATTTACAGTATAATTAATAATTAAAATAAAATATATGTAAACTTTAATAAAGAAAATTTTAATACAAAAGTTATTTATATTTGAAAAGTATTTTTTTTTTATATATAAATATAAATATATAAAAAAAAAAAAAACAATTAACTTTAATTGAATAGATTAAATTAAAAATAATTAAAAAGTAATTTCATACAACAATGGAACTTTCAAAAATATTATTTAATAAACTTTTATTTTCAATAAAAAAAAGAAATGAATTAATTTATTTATTATTTAATAAACTTTTTATGGATTAATTCACTTTATAAAATTAGGAAGAAAGGTAAAAAAATTTTATTAATTTAAAATTATTATAAAATATTAATAAAAAAAATAATAAATATTGTATAATCATAATTAGTAAAAAAAAAAAAAAAAAAGATAAAGGAAAAAAAAAAAAAAGTATCAAAGATTAAGAGAACAACAACAACAATAAGAATAATAAAAATAAAAAGAAAAAAAAATAAAATTCATAGTATAGATATTAAAAAAAAAAAAAAAAAAAAAGTTATTATTATTTTTATTACTTTTTTTTTTTCTTTTCAAATAAAAAGTGTATATAAAAATTTATTAAATAAATATAAAATCATATATGTATATATTTTTTTTTTTTTTTTTTTTTTTTTGTGATTATTATTTTAATTTATTTTAATAATAAAAAATAATAAAATAATAAAATACTATATTTATAGCTTAGTACAAGAATGATATTATAAAAAAAATATTCCAATTAAATTCATAATTATTAATAATTATTAATTGAAATATTTTTCCTTTCTTTCTCTTACAAAAATAATAATAATAATAATAATAATAATAATAATAATAATAATAATAATAATAATAATAATAATAATAATAATAATAATAATAATAATAATAATAGTTTCACATTTCCAAAATAAAATAAAAATAGTTACATCAAAAAGTATATATTTTAAAAAGTATATTAAAATAGGAAGATCATAAATAATAATTAGTAAACTAACTATAATTTTACCAATAATAAAAAAAAAAAAAAAGTATTTGTTTATTATCTATATTTATTTATTTATAATAATAATAATTATTATTATAATTGATTATGGAATATCTATTTATATAAATAGATAGATATAATTAAATAAATTAGATAGATATATTTAAATATATTAGATAAAAAAGATAAATATATATTTTTTAAATAGATATATATATGAATATATAATTGTTAATAATTTATTAAGAGTATATAATTTAAAATTTATATTAATATATTGTTAATATGCCTTATCGATAAGAATATATATAGAAGCAAAATTATTCTATTTATTAATTTATTTAATTTAATTTTTTTTTTTTTTTTTTTTTAATTTCTGTTTTCCTTTTTAAGTCTTTTAGAAATCATTGCTAATATAATCATAATTTGTATCATTATTACTATCATAATTGATATAATTAGTCTTAATAATTATTATTATTATTATTATTATTATTATTAATTATTATTATTATTATTATTATTATTATTAATTATTATTATTATTATTATTATTATTATTATATTATTATTATTATTATTATTATTATTATTATTATTATTATTATTATTATTATATTATTATTATTATTATTATTAAAATCAATATTATTATTATTATTATTATTATTATTATTATTATTATTATTATTATTAAATCAATATTATTATTATTATTATTATTGTTTTTAGTATTATTGTTCAAAGTTTAACATAAAAAGGAAAAAAGTAAAAGTAAAAGAAAAAGAAAAAAAAAATAGAAATATTAATAATACTTCTATATTAAATATATTTGATAACAATCATAATTAGTAATGCTATTATTTAAATATTGATTATATATATATATATAATATTTCTTTTAATTCAATTGATTTATCTGTAATAAATAAAACGTCATTAGAAATAAAAATGGTATGCATAAGTAATTATAAAAAAAAAAAAATACAATATATATATATATAGAAAGTAATAATATATTATTTAAATGTAAAAAAATATATATATATGTACATATATATATAAAACAAAACATTTTATTTCTATATAATACGCTTATTAAAAAGTGAGAATTTTTTTTAATTATTCATGGGATAATTCTTATTTCATTATAAGAAAAGAGTTTAAAATACTTTATTTTTTTATCATTTAAAAAAAAAAATTTTAGGGATTCATTTCATCTTTATAATCTATGAATCCAAAGAAATTTAAATGATTTTTCTTTTTTTTTTTTTTTTTTTTTTTTAATTAATAAAATAAAATAAAATAAAAATAAAAATAAAAATATATATATATAATGTGTGTGTGTGTGGGTTGTATAATTTAAATTTTCACATTAAAATAATAATAATAATAAAAATCATTTAATTTATACCCTCAATTTTTTTTATTTTTTTTTTTTATTTTTTTTATTTTTTTAAATAAATATAAATATATATAAATAAAAGAATTATTAAGTGGTTTTCGATGTTTATGAATTTAAAAAAAGTTTTAACTTTTAATTAATAGTAATGATAATAATTAAAAATAATAATTAATATATATTAAAAGATCCTATTAAAATAATAATAATAATAATAATTTTTTTTTTAATAAAATAATAATAAATAATAAAAAATAAATAATAAAAAATAATAAATAATAAATGAAAAGAAATTCAATCTAAAATGATTTATACTCTATACAAAATTAATAAAAATTTTATTTATAATTAATTTTTTAATATTTATAATATTTAATATTTTTTTTATTCAGTATTATTATATTATTATAAAAAATAAAATTTAAATAAAAATAAAAAAAAATAAATAAAAAATAAAATTATTTAATTATAATTATATTAACAGTGATAACTTTTAAAACTTTTGTCAATGTCATATTCTTTTTTTTTTCTTTTTAAATAATAATCCGAAACATACTAATATAATAATTTTAATAAATATTCATAACTTTTATAATAATTAATTGTAATAATTGGTGTAATGTAATTATAATAATTTTATAAGTAAAAATTTAATAAATTAATAAATTAATAAATAAAATATTAAAAGATGAATTAAAAAAAAAATATTTAAAAATAATAATAACGTAATAATAATAATAACCACTTATTCTTTACTTTTTTTTTTCATAATAATTTTAATAGTAGATATATATATATATATATATTTTTTATAAAACGTAATATATATAATAAAAAAAAAATTTTTTTTTGACCCACAAAAGAAAATGAAAATAAAAAAAATTTTTTTTGACCCACAAAAGAAAATGAAAATAAAATTAAAAAAAAAAAAAAAAAAAAAAAAAAAATAGATTAATAAAATTTTATTATTTTCTTTTTATATATATATATATATAATGTGATTCTAATCATGATTTAATTTTCTTTTATTAACTATTATTACTATTATTATTACTATTATTATTTATTATTCAATTATTTATTATTTATTTTATATGAATTTAAAATTATTAAAAATTGATTTCAAATAAAAGTTATTATAAATCTTTTTATAACCTTTAAATTCTCTCTCTCTCTCTCACCCTAAATAAAATCAAAACAAATTAAAAAAAAAAAATAAATGAGGAATATTAAAATTAATTAATTTTTTTTTTATTAAAAAAAAAACTCTGAATTTTTAGGGGGTGGACTTTTTTTTTTTTTTAAAAAAATTTTTTTTAAATTTTAATTTTTTTTAATAAATCAATGAAAATTAATGAAAAAAGCTAAAAAAAAAAAAAAAAAATTAGATCAAATTTATTTATCATAATAATAAAAATAATAATAATAAAAAATAATTTTATATATATTTATTTTTATTTTTATTTTTTTTTTTTTTTAATTTTTATTTGTAGTTTTTTTTTTTTTTTTTTTATTTTACTTCGTTTTAAATCATTATTAAAAATTATAATAAATTTAAAGAATGCATTTCTTAAACAGTAACAGAAAAAAAAAAATAAAATAAAAAAGTTAATAAATATAAAAAAATTATTAAAAAATAAAAATAAAAAAAAAAAATAAAGTAATAATAAATAAAAAATATAAAAATAAAAAAATAAAAAAAAAAAAAAATAAAAGAGATTAAATTTAAAAAAAAAAAATAATAATAAAAGATGAGAAGAAAAGGGTAGATGAGAGGAAAAAAGATGAAAGGAAAAATGTCAATTTTTTTTTTTTTTAAGAAGGAAGAATATAATAAAATTTATTAAGAGAAAGGATAAAATAGGGGGGAAATAGATAAGAAGGAAGAAAATAATAAAATTTATTAAGAGAAAGGATAAAATAGGGAAAAAAAAAAAAAAAAAAAAAAAAAAAAAAAAAAAGAAAGGGGAAATATGAATATTAAACTTTTATATATATATACATTATAAATAATAATTAATAATAATAAATAATAAATACAAGTAATAATCATAGGAATTAAAAAAAAAAAAAAAAAGAAAAGTGTAATATCCCTCTTTAAACCATTTATGACTTTTATTTTTAATAATATTAATGAATAATAATAATAATTAATATTTTATTTATAAATGAATTAAAAAAAATATATATATATTAAATTATATTATTTAAATGATTAATTCATTAATTTATAAATTTTTTTTTTTTTTTTTTTTTCATGAGAAAAGAAGGATCGTCTAATCCTAATTATTTTTTTTTTCTCTTTTAATAAAAATGTTTTTTTTTTTTGTTCTTAAATAATTGATATTTTACTTTATTTAATTTATATATATATATATATATATAAATAAAATAATAAAAAAAAAATAATAAAAGAAAGTATATAATAGTAAATAAATAGAAATAGAAATAAAAAAATATATTTTTTTAATATATCATGACTATAATAAATAATATAAAATAAATAATAATAATAATAGGAATCATTAAGTTATATATATTTAATAATTTAACAAATAAATAAAGAAAAATACATTTTCATATGATTTATAAAGAATTGTGATTGATCATATTCATATATATATTTTTAATAATTAAAAAAAAAAAAAAATAGTTAACAAATTAAAAAAAAAAAAGAAAAGAGAAAAGAAAAGATAAAAAAAAAAAAAAAAGAATAAATTCTAGAAATGTATTCTTTTTTTTTTTTTTGCCATAAAAATAAATAAAAATACAAAATACAAAATACAAAATAGAAATATTAATTTCTATAATATAATTTATTCTTCTTTTTTTTTTTTTTATTTTTTATTTTTTAATATTTATATATTAATATATATATATATCTGTATTAATATACTGATATGTATTCTATTTAGAGATTTATATTATTTTATATTATTTTATATGTTCAATATTTTTTTTTGTGTTGAGGGATTCTTTTTGTACTTCTTTTCCTTTCCCTTTTTTTTTTTTTTTTTGTATTTTAATTTTTTAATTTTTAAATTTTTAAATTTTTAATTTTTTAATTTTTAATTTTTTTTTTTTGTACTTTATTTACTTTTTCTACTTTTTATTTTATTTTAATTTTTAATTTTTTTTTATTCTTTTTGTGTTTTATTTTTATTTACTAATTTTATTATATTCATATCCATTATTCTATCATTCTTATTTTTTTTTTATTTCTTTATTTTTATTTTTATTATTATTTTAAATTATTTTTATTTTTTTATTATTTTTATTATTAGAATTTTCTATTTTTAATTTTTTTTTTTTAATTATTTTATTTTTTTTTATTTATTATTTCATAGTACTTTTTTTTTTCTGTTTAATCCATAGGAATTGGATAAATAATTATAGGAGATGATGAGAAACAAATGAAAAAAATTGATATTTTAAATTATTTTATTTTTTATATTATTTATTTAATAAAGCCAAAAAACAAAACAAAACAAAACAAAACAAAACAAATATATATATAAATATATAAAATAAAATGAACACAATTCATATATTTATATATATAAATTAATTGTAAATTTATTTAATTTTTTTTTTTTTTTTTTTTTTTTTTTAGGCTAAAAATTCATTTAAAAAAAATTGAAACAAAAAAACAAAAACAAAATCATCCATAGGCTAAACAATATAATATATATAATGATATATTGATATACAAAATAAAACATTAAAAAAAAAAAAGTAAAAAAAAAATAAAACAAAATGAAACAAAACAAAACAAAATAGACAAAATAGACTCTAATAAAATAAAGTATAATAAAAATAAAAAAAAAAAAAAAAATAAAAAAATAAAAATAAAAAAAAAAAATAAACTACAATAAAAATTTAAAAGAGTAAAAATTAAATATTCATTTTTTTTAATTATTAATTATATAAAAAAAATTTTTTTTTTTTTATTTTATAATTTTAATTTATTTGATCTAAAGTTTTATATTTAATTATTGATTTAATATTTATTTATTTATTTATTTATTTATTTATCTAATATTTAATTATTTATTTTTTTTTATTTTTGGAATTTTTTAAAATTTTTTAAAATTTTTTGAAAAAAAAAATTTTTTTTTTTTTAGAACATTTAGAATTTCTATGATCTCTTCATGAAAATCATGAAAATCATAATAAGAATGAACTTTTTAAATAATAATTTTTATACTTTTTTATTATTAATTTTTTTTTTATTATTTATTTTATTTTTTATTATTAATTTTATTTTTTATTATTAATTTTGTTTTTTATTATTAATTTTATTTTTTATTATCGATTTTTTTCTAAATCTTAAATTATAAATTTTAGATATAATCGATATTAAGTACAAAATTGCAAAAAAAAAAAAAAAAAATAATAAAAGTAATAATAATAATAATAATAATAATAATAATAATTATAATAATAACTTTTATTAAATTAAATAAAAATATAAAATTGTATAATTTGTATAAAAATAAAAAAATATTAATAATTAAATAATAAAATAATTAAATAATAAAATAAAATAAAATAAATAGTTGAAATTATAGATGTAAAGAACGTACAGATTGAATAAAACAAAATAAAAATAATAATATTGAGCCATTGAATTTTTTGTAGTTATTTCAAAATATTAATAAATAAATAAAAAAAAGTCATTTATATATAAAAAAATTTTAAATAATTAATAATAGAAAGTCTTTTTTATTTTTCTAGTTTGTTTATTTTTTTTTTAATAAAAAAAATTAAAAGAGTAAGAAAAGTAAAAGTAATTTGTATTTAGAGAGTATCTCTAGTAAATAAATAAATAAATAAATAAATAAATACATAAATAAATTTATATTTATGAAATTATTATTTATTATCATTTCTTTTTCATTATCATTTCATTTCTTTTTTTTTTTTTTTTTTTTTTTTAATATATCCAAAAATATTAATTATTCTAGATTTATTCTAGATTAATGATGTTTATTTTTTTTTTTTATTGTTTTAATTTTTTTTAACAGAGATCACAAATTGAATAGATTTAGGAATATTGAAAATGGTTTCATGACTAAAAATAAAATTAATAATAAAAAATAAAATTGATAATAAAAAACAAAATTAATAATAAAAAACAAAATTAACAATAAACCTTATTAGATAGTAATCTTTTAAATGTTGTGTTCAATAAAATTATAGAGAAAGTTTAAAATATTTAAAATTATTTCATTTTTTTTATTTATTTTTAATAAATTCCAAAATAAAATAAAATAATATAATATAATATAAAATAAAATAAAATAAAATAAAATAAAATAAAATAAAATAAAATAAAATAAAATAAAATAAAATAAAATAAAATAAAATAAAATAAAATAAAATAAAATAAAATAAAATAAAATAAAATAAAATAAAATAAAATAAAATAAATAAAATAATATAATATAATATAAAATAAAATAAATTAAAATAAATTAAAATAAAATAAAATAAAATAAATTTATATATAAAAGTAAATAAATAAATAGAAAAAAAATTTTTTTTTCTTTTTTTTTTTTTTTCTTTTTTTTTCTTTTATTTTTTTTCTTTTCTTTCTATATTCTTTTACCTATTTCTATATCATCCATTATTAATGAAAAAGTGTGTTCAATTCGACTACAATAAAATAATTATTATTAAAGAGGTTCATTTTGATATATTAGTAATTTAGAGAAATTTTAATTATTAGAGTTGATCACAAAAAAAAATCAATCGAAAATAAAAAAAATATATATTTAATATAATAAAAATAAAATAAAATAAAAATAAAATAAAATAAAAAAAATAAAAATAAAATAAAAAAAATAAAAATAAAATAAAAAAAATAAAAATAAAATAAAAATAAAAATAAATAATATATAATAAAATATAATAAAAAATAAAAATAAAATAAAAATAAAAATAAATAATATATAATAAAATATAATAAAAAATAAAAAATAAAACAAAAAAAAAATAAAAAATAAAAAATAAAACAAAAAAAAATAAAAAATAAAAAATAAAAATGGTAAACTATTAATAAAATAAACTATTATAAATATATAAATATAGAGATAGGATCATATAAATTAGAATGTCACTACTATTTAATTAAAACCTAAAAAAAAATTCTATTAATTTCTTTATTAGTATATATCTTTTGAGATAAATAAATTGGAATTTTGTATTATTATTATTATTTATATATATATATATAAAATAAATATTTTGTAAAAAAAAAAAAAAAAAAAAAAAAAAAAAAAAGATAATCAATAAATCGATTAATCAACTAAATAATAAAATTAATTTAAATAATAAAATTTAAAAAAAAAAAAAAAAAAAGTTTATTTATTTTTTTTATTTTATTTTTTTGTGTTTAAGTGAAAAAAAAAATTACTTTTTGGGAATATTTTAATAGAATTTATTAATAGAATTTAATTATTTATTAAAAAAAAAATTTTTTTTTTCTTCTTCTTTTTTAACTTTAATAATAAAATTCTTTGATTAAAAAATAAAATGAAAAAAAAAAAGTACAAAATTAATACTAATAAACTTTAATAAATAATAAAAAAAATCATTGATTCATTATTCATTAATCTGAACTTTTTTTTTTTTTTTTTTTTAAGATGTTTATTGTAAATAAAAAAAAAAAAAAATAATAAATAATTCAATTAATTATTAAATATATAAATTAACTATATACATTAAATAAATTGAATAACTTAATATATCAAAACTATTTTAATATTTTAGGATACTAATCAATTATTATTATTATTTTTTTTTATAAGAATAATTAATATAATAATTAATATAATAATGTAAAAAAAAAAAAATTCTATTTCATTCTATTTTTAATCAAGTTTAAAAAAATAATTATTATAATTTTAATTATAATTATAATTATAATATTATCCAACTTTTAATTGAGAATATTCTCAACTATAAAAAGAAAATTGTTACATAATATTAAAAGAAAATTTTTATTAATTAGAATATTTAATATTAAATTTATATGAGAAGATTTTTAACTTTTTTTTTTTCTAAAATATATAAAAATATGTATATATAAATAATATATTAACAATAGAATGATAATTCAAGGCCAGTTTAATAATAATACTAATTACTAATAAAATAAATTAATCTATGCTGGATGAATATATATCAAAAAGAAAAAAAAAATTACCAAATGGAGTATTTATTACTATTATTATTATTATTATTGATTTTATTTTATTTAATATCAATATTAACTTATTAATATTAATATTATTTATTCATTACATATTATCAATAGGCTATCTCTATTCATTTTTATAAAAAAAAATTTTTTTTTTTTAAATAATAGTTGTCCAAAAAAAAAAATAAAATAAAACTTTATTATTATTAAATTAAAATATTATTTTTTTATTTTATTTTTTTTTTACCATTTACAATAATCCTTAGGATATTACTATCTCTATTAATATAGATAAACTTTTAATAGAAGATATTCTATAAATTCTTTAATTAATATTTTTTTTTTTTTATTTTTATAAGAAAAAAAAGTCTATAACTTTTATTAATCAAAAGTCAAATTAACCTTTTATAAAATTTATAACATTCTATAGTTATATGATTTTTTTTTTACTTGGTTCATAGTTATTCTTTAATATTAAATTAGATAGATAAATATATAAATTAAATATATATATATATATATATATATATATTTTTTTTTTTTTTTTTTTTTTTTTTCATTTAGTTTCTCCACATATTAGTATGAGGAAAGAAATCATCAATTCATCAGCCAATTAAGAATATGGATAACAATCAACCTAATATTTTATTTTATTTTATTTTATTTTATTTTATTTTATTTTATTTTTTTATTATTTTATTTTTTCATGATTAATTTATATAGTGATTAATATTATTGAAAAATGTAGCCCCCTTTTAATTATTAAATATATAATTTTTTTTTTTTTAATTTCTAAAAAATCTTAAATATAAATCTATAAATTAAACAACAGATATTATTAGATGTCTATAGATTTCATTTATATATTCATTACTTTAATATTAATATTATTAATATTAATATTATAATTTTATTTATATATCTAGAGTATAATAATAATGATAATTATTATTATTATTAATTAATTAATCCAAAATGTAATTAAAAAAAAAAAAGAAACAATTTTAACAGTTATACTCTTTTTTTTTTTTTTATATATTATATTTAATTATAATTATATTAATAATAATTGTTACATTTAAGACGAATTTATTTTATATTATCTTTGTTTTATATTATTTTTATTTCTCATTTCAATCTTATTATTTTAAATATTTTTAATTTGTATAAATAGAGAAATTAAAAAAAAAAATAATAAAAATAAAAATAAAAAAAAATCTAAACATTTTCATTTTTAACTATTGTTTAATTATTAATATTAATATAAATATATATATATATTTATATTTATATATTATTATTTATTAGAAAATAATAATAATTAATAATAATAATTAATAAGTAATAATTAATAATTATTTAATAATTATTTTAATAAACTTTTTTTTTTTTTAAAAAAAAATAAAAATTAATTTTCCTTAAAATTAATTAAAAAATGACTTAATCAATTGGATTGATTAAAAAATTATATTAACATTTTTTTTACTTTTTTTTTTTTTTTTTTTTTTTTTTTTTTATATTTAATTATAAATAATAATAAAAAATTAAATAGATATTATTTTAACTATTTAAATAATATTTTATTATTAATTATTAATTATTATTATTAAGATTGTTTCTTTATTTTTTTTTTTATTTTCATCTCAATCATAAATGTATTAATGAAGAGCCATGAGAAAACTAATATATATATCATTAATTTTTAAAGAAATATATATATATAAATATATTTATTTATTTATTTATTTTATAATTATTTTACTAAAATTTTCTTTATTATACTTTTTTTTTTTTTTTATCATTTTTCTTAATTTTCCAAAAAAAAAAAAAGAAAATGAAAATGAAAAAAAAAAAAGTTATGACTAATTTATTGGAATCCTAGTTGATCTGTGAGAATTAATCCAATCGGTAGATTGGTTCCAAATTTTAATAATAATATTAAATAATAAAAAATAATAGTTATAGTTATAATAATAACAATAAAATAATAACAAAAATAATAAATAAATAAATAAATAAAAACAATTTTTTTTCTAATATTTGATAGATTAAACTTTAAAAAGTTTAAAATTAATTTTTTTTTTTTTTATATTTTTTAATATTTTTTATAGACTTTAAGTCTAGAAATTTTTTTATTTATTAAAAAAAAAATTTTTTTATATTAAATTTAATTAATGAACATAAATTAAAAAATAAAATAAATAATTTTTTTTTTTAATTTTTTTTTTTTTTTTTACTAAAAACTAATAAAACTATTCATTTTTTATTTCTATTTTTATTTACCTTTATTCCATTATGTTTTCTGTGTTGATCGAGATTTAAATAAAATAAAATTTAAAATAATAATAATAATAATAATAATAATGTTATAGTTTTTTTTAAATAGATAAAGAGAAAAGGATGAATACAAATATTTGATTTTAATAAATAAATAAATATATATATATATATATTTTTTTTTTTCAATTTGTACTGTAATGTAAATCGTAATATTTAAGAAATTATACCTTTTACTTACACATACAATATATATTTATTTAATTATTAATATATAATAATAAGTAATAAAATAAATGATTATAATTAGTTATAATTAAATAATAAAATAATAATAAAATATAAAATGAAAATATATAAAATATAAAATGAAAATAAATAAAATAAAATATAAAATAAAATATATATATTTTTTACTTTAAACATAAAAAAAATTTTTTTTTTAAAGTTAAACATCAGTTGTTTCAATATTATTATGAAATGTTATGTCAAAATGAATTTTTTTTTTTTTTTTTTTTTTTTTTTTTTTTTTTTTTTTTTTTTTTTTTTTTACCATTTTCATTTTTTTTTTTTACCATTTTCATTTTTTTTTTAACAATACAAAAAAAAAAAAAAAAAGAAAAAAAATCTAGAACTTTATTTTCTTTTTTTTTTTTTTTTTTTTTATTTTAATATATATATTCCAAATGGGACAAAAAGTATATATATTTATATATATTTATATATATATATATGAATTAATCTTTTTCCTTTTTTTAAATAAATAAATAAATAAATAAAAAGGAGTAATATTATTGTATTATTGTTTTGTATTGTTATACTAATGAATAAATAATTAATAATAAATAATAATAATTAATAAATGTTAATAAAATTGCCATTTTTTTATTTTTTTGTTTTTAGAATTTTTTTTTTTTTTTTTTTTTTTTTTTTTTTTTTATATTTTCCAGATATCTTTTTTTTTTTTTTATTTTCCTATCAATATGGATTTATTAATTAATATAAAGTTTAATTAAATAAATAAAAGTTTTTTTTTTACTTACTTTCTTATATATATATATATTTTATTTTTAAGCACATGAAAAAAAAAATAGTATTAAGATGATGATACTAATTATTTTGTTGATAATAATCATAATACAGATAATAATTCATGTGCAATGATAAAAAAAAAAAAGATAATAAGAATAGTAATATCGTATATATCTTTAATAAAGATTTAAATAGTATTTAAATACAAATATCTGATTATAAAATGAAATTGTCATGTTATAAGCTATTAAGGAAATTTTTTAATGTAAGGAAATATAATATTCTCTTATGTACATAGAGTATCTTTATATAAAAAATTATTTATATTTATTATATATTGAATAAAATAAAAGTAAAGATTAGGATGACTAATAAAGATTTAATCAAAAATAAACCTCTTTTTTTTTTTTTTTTTAATAATTAGTGATTTAGAGTATTGATTATAGAAAAAAAAAAAGTGCAATTTATCTTTACTTTATCTTTATTTTATCTTTATCTTTATCTTTATTTTTTTTTTAATAACTGTATTTTAATCATCATCAATTTTAATTAGTTCAATATTTTAACTCATTAATAAATTTAATAATTAAAATATTTTATAACGAAAAAAAAAAAAAATAAAATAAAAAAAGTTATTATTGAAAACTTTAAAATTTTTTAAAAAAAAATTTATAAAAATAAATAAATAAATTTATTATATAATGAATTTAATAATTAATAATAATTATAAAAGGTACCTCATTAATAACTAAATAAATAAAAAATTAAAATAAATATTTCATAGTTTTATATTAACTATTTAAATTATTATTAAATAAACTTTATATATACAAAAAAAAAAATATATATAATTTTTATTATATGGGATTGTACTACCTAGTACTCTTGTCCTACCTACACACAAAAAAAAATTTAATAATAATGAAAATAATGAAAAAAAAAAAAAAGAATATGAATGTTAACAATTTTAAAGAAATCTATCATTATATAATAATTATATAATAATAAGAATTTGATAATATTTATTAAAAATAGAAATTAAAGAGAATGAATTGATAATAAACAGAATTATAATAAACAAATAAATATATTAATATTAATAGAATGACATATGATATTGAAAGAATAAATAGATATTCTTATCTATAAATTACAAAATATAGTATTTATAGAATGGTAATATAAAAAATAGTAATGATTATATTATAGATATATTATCTTTTTTTTTTTTTTTTTTTTTTTCTTTGTTAAATTTTGTGTAATAGTTAGTGTAATCATGTCATCATGACATATTTTGTTGTATCTCTATACTATTATCTTAAAAAAAAAATAATAATAAAATAACAATATTCTCTAATAAAAAGAAGATCTTTTTTTATATTTTATTTTATTTTTATTTTTAAAAAAAAAAAAAAAAAAAAGAAATCTTTTGGTAAATTTTAATACAATCTTATGATTATTTTATTATTTATTTATTTATTTATTTATTTATTAAATTATTTATTTTTTTGACAATAAAAATTAGTATTTAAATATAGTATTAAAATGCTATTGACTGATATCTTTTTCAAAGATTATAGATAAGGAACTAATCCTTTATTCTATTCTGATAATAGTTTTTTTTTTTTTTTTTTTTTTTATTTATAATTTTTATTTTAAAATATAATTCATTACCATTAATAACGAATAGTAATCATAATATGGAATAACTAAAAAAAATTTATAATATTAAATATAAAAAAAAAAAAAATAAAATAAAATTAAATAAAAAAATAATTAAAGTAATATAAAATAAATATAAAATGGAATAATAGTTTTTATTTATTTATCTAATTATTTATTTTTTTTTCTTCTTAAGCAATTATTATTTTTATTTCTTTCATTATTATTGTTATTATAATTCGTATTATTATTTATCTAGATGCATTGTTATTATTTATCTAGACGCATTTTTATTATCTCTTTTGTGATTAATTAATTATATTAATATTAATTAATCACAAAAGAGATAATAATTATGATTATTATTCTCATTATTATTCTTTTTTATATATTATTTTTTATGGGTTATTTAATATAACAAAAATAATATTATGATTTAATAAGTTATAATTACTTTAATGATAACCATTGATATATTTGTCTTTTCTACCTTCATCATCATCATTAATAGTTTATTACTTATTTTGGTGATTTCATCACTATTAAATGTATAATTGTAATTATTTCATTTATTGTATATATTATTATTATATTTTATTTAATATATATTATTATTATATTTCAATTTATTACATATACTACAAAACTAATAAAAAAAAAATAAAAAAAGATGATTATCAAAAGTTTTTTACTTTTAAATAAAATTTCTCAAATTATTTTTGGTAAAAAAAAAATATATATATATATATATTTATACATATATATATAAAATATTTTAATTATTAAAGATAAAAAAATATTTTTTATTAAAAAAAAAAAAAAAAAATTAAATTAATAAATTATATAAATTATATCATTTTTGTGTATAGTCAAATTAATAACTTTAAAAAGTATAAAAATTCTTATTAAAAAAAGATATATATTTTTATTTGACAAAAAAATTAAAAAAAAAAAAAAAAAAAAAAATAAATATAAAAATAAATATAAAAATAATAAATATAAATATAAAAATAAATATGAAATTAATAATAATCATAGATTAATATATGTTGTTAATTATCTTGAGATTTTTAAAATTATTATAATTATTAAAATAATAAAAAAGTTTAAATTTATCATGAGAAAGATAATCTATTTTTTTTTTTTTTTAATTAATTATCAATATTTGTTATATGAATAATAATAATAAATTAAAACATTTTAAAAAAAAAAGAAAAAACCTTGGAAATAATAATTTCATGAATTAAATATCAAAAATAAAGAATAATAACCTTTCTTTTAAAATATTATTAGAATTATTAATAAATAATGATATTTTTAATAATTTCAATAGTAAAATTTTTTTTTACTATTAGTTTAAATATAATAATTAATATAAATAATAAATAACAAACATTATGACATGACTACTAGAATTTGGCAATGAATTAAATAATGCTAATTCTAATAATTATTATTATTTTTTTTTTATTATAGTCAACAATAATAAAAAAATCATATGTCTTTTTAAATAATAAAAAAAAAAAAATTATTTTTATTTATAATTTTTAATGATTAATGATTAATATTTCTTTAAAAAAATTATAAACAGTTTTAATTTTTTTTTTTTTTTTTCATTATATCTTTATATATATATTTTATTAATATTATTCATAATAATTAAAAAATATATATATATTAATAAATTGTTATTTAATTATTATTTAAAAAAAAAAAAAAAAGATTTCAATAGGATAAATTTATAATATTATAATTATTATAATTATTAAAAGTTTATTTATTTCCTTTTTGATTATTTTTATGTAACATTTATTAATTTTTATTTGCTTATTTTTGAATTATAACTTTTTAAGCGTTATAATTCTTTTTAAACTATTTACATTAATAATTCTAATTTTATCAAAGGTAATACTACCTTCATCAATTTTTAGTTCATCCATTACGTACTAGCTCAATAATACATTAAATATAAGCCACAAATATTATCAATCAATATATTCATATCCTATAAATATTTTAAAATATAATATAATTTAATTAACGATATAGGATGGACTTCAGTTTTAACACTCCTCCTAAAGTTTTTTAGCTTTGTGAAAACTTTTTTTTTTTTTTAAGTATTGATTCCTTAAATTTATTCATTAAATTATTATTCAAATATAGGTTAGTATGATAAATCAGAAAAATAACCTTGCTGATGGTTTTTTTTTTTACAACATATTATTTTCTGATTTATCATACTCAAATTTAATTTTTTTTTTTTTTTTTTTTTTTTTTTTTTTTAATAAGTTCTCTCTAATATAATGGTTTGCTTTCTATCGATTGTGTCTCATGACTTTTTTGATTGATGATTTTTCATTTTTTTTTTTTTTGCTATTGAAAAAAAAAAAAAAAAAAAAAAAAAAAATAAAATAAAATAAAATTAGCTTGCTTTTTGTTTGTCAACGTTTTATAAGCGACGATACAATTCCCTTATTTTTTTTTATATTTTTTTAACTTTTCAAACCCTTTTTTTTATTTATATTTTTTTAACTCTTCAAACCCATTTTTTTTTTCATATCAAAAGGAAAAGGTTCTTGAACATTTTTTATCAAGTGTGTGTGTATGTGTGTAGGTAAATATATCACTTGCTGTTCGTTGTAGATATTGAAACACTTTTTTTTTTTTTTTTTGTTAACTTTGCTTTGAATACCATTGTTGTAGGTGTTTGAATCAGTTTAAATAATGTATCCTGTCGTTGATTTTGAATTTTTTTTTTTTTTTCTTGTAGCCTTGTCCTCTCCTACAAAGTCCGGGAATCAACATAAACGTTTAGATTCTAGTTTAGTTCCTTTTCCTGAATCTTAAAAATATTATTTTAATTCAGAGAAAAACAAGGCAATGGTCATCCTCCTTTTTTATATATATGATAATTTCTAGCTTTTTTCTTTAGTTCTTTCTTTTTTTTTTTTTTTTTTTTTTTTTTTTTTTTTTTTTCTTCTCTTGATTTAAGTATTATACCCTCTTCAATGGTATTCTAAATTTTATATGCTGAACACCTCTGAATATCTAGCTTTATTTTTATTTCATTTGAGATGCTTTTATTCATTAAATAATTGAACTTAAAGCATCAGCTTTCAGTATTTTTTTTTTTTTTTTTTTTGTTACGTCTGCTTTCATAATAGAGAATTACAGAATGTTTAACTTTTAAATAGTTTGCTTTTCTTGGCATCTGGAATTTCCGAACCAGATTTTACGTTTAATTTATCTTCTTGGACATAATCATCAACACCGTTTATCTAAAATAATAATTTCCATTTCTAAAATCCAGATATTATAATTGCCCACTGTTAGTACATCCTTCATACAAAATATCATTGTATTTAACCATATTATATTAGAGTTACTGAGGCTCTTAATCTGAAATCTTATTTATTTACTTTTTAATGATTTTTATTTAATCTATTTTTATTTTTATTTATTTATTATTTCTTAATTATAACTTTAAGAGTTATGATAAATTTTTATGAAATAGTTTAAAAAGAATATTAAATTAAGAAATTAATTCATCATATAAGTACATTTATCAATTTTGTTCATACATTACGTACTAACTCAAGGATACAATAATTATAAGCCACAACTATTATCAGTATATATATAAATATCACCTAAATATTATAATTATAATTTAATTAACTATGATGAACTATATTTTTAACAATTTTATTATAATTAATATTTTATATTTAAAATTATGAAAAAAAAAATATATATATATATATTAGATAGTTAATCTCAAATTAAATCCATAAAAACAATAAACAATAAACAATAAAAAAAAAAAAAAAAAAAACAGATTAAATGAAAGAATCGACAGTTTTATTTAAATCAACCTTTTAATTAATAATTTGAGTTAATTGTTTTTAATTTTTTCAAATATTAAATCTAATTAAATACAAAAAAAAAAAAAAATAATTATTTGATTAAAAAAAAAAAAAAAAGGAAAAATAATAACTAAGAATAAATAATTTAATAATTAAATAATAATAAATAATAAATAATAAATATAATCATATTATTGAATTCTTGCTTTTATATATTATTATAATTATTATTATTATTATTATTACTTTTTTTTTATTATTATTATTATTTTTTTTTTTTAGTTTTTATTTTATTTTTTTTTTTTTAGTTTTTATTTTATTTTTTTTAGTTTTTATTTTATTTTTTTTTTTTTATTTTTTAGTTTTTATTTTTATTATATTTTTTAGTTTTTATTTTTATTTTTTATTCTTATTTTTTATTTTTTTAGTTTTTATTTTTATTATTATTATTATTATTATTATTATTATTTTTTTTTTTTTTTAGTTTTCATTTTTTTTATTATTATTATTATTATTTTTATTTTTTTTTTTTTTTTTTTTTTTTTTTTTTAGTTTTAGTTTTTATTCTTTAATTTAATAGCTTAATATTCATTTTTAATTTAATTTTATTTTATTTTAATAGTAATATAAAATGAGATCTATCATTATCTAAAATTATTTAAATTTATTTTGACCTCTCTTTCTTTCTTTCTTTTTTTTAATAATAAAAATATTATTATTATTATTATTATTATTATTATTATTATTATAATTATTATTATATATTATTATATATTATTATTATTATTATTATTATTATTATTATTATTATTATTTCATTCATAATCTTAAAAATTATATATAAAATATATCAAAAATTTTTTTAAATAATTTTTCGTCTTAATCATATATTAAATATTGGATATTGATTATATTCTACTATTTATTTATTTACCTAATCTTATTTTTAGTATTATAAATATTATTAAGGTATTCATTGAAGATATTAAAGAAATCATCATTATTATTATTATTATTATTTATTTATTTAATTTTACTTAAATGCATATTATAAAGAAATTGTATATATATATATATATATTTTTTTTGTTATTACAATTTCTTTGTAATATGCATTTAAGTAAAATTAAATAAATAAATAAATAATAACAAAAAAAAATATATATATATATATATATATATAGACTTTAAAAAAAAAATCAAAAAATAAAAATAACTTTAAATATATATATAATAAATATATTTATATTTATGTATAATGTAAAAGTTAAGAATAATTGACCGTTTCAATGGGTGTTATTACTCTTTAATATTATTATAATTATAATTATTATTATTATTATTATTATTATTATTATTAAAAGTGAAACTGTAAAACATTACTCATCTTTTTTTTTTTTTTTTATTATAAAATACTAATTATTAAAAGGGGATAAACATAAAAGTCCAATTATGGAAAGAAGCATTTCCTCCATTGATACAAGATTTTTAATAATAACTATTATCTTTTTATTATTATTCATTATTATTATTATTATTATTTTCTTTTAATGTAAAGCTTTAAGTATATATATATAAATTATTTAGATAAATAAATAAAAAAAATTTATTTTTATTTTGTTAATATATTAATTATTAGTTTATTAATAATTTATATATATTTATTGTTATAATCTATTAATTTAATTTATAAATTAAATATATTAATAAAGATTTTAATAATTTTTTTTTTTATTTATTTATTTAAATTTTTATATATATAGAGTTTATATAAAATTTATATATAATCTATATATAATTGTTAATTTCTAATTAACAGTTTTCTTTTTTTTTTTTTTCAATACAAAAAAAAAAATGTTTCAATTTTTACTAAATTTATACCTATTTGTAATTATTTATATATATAATATATTTTTTTTTTATTTTATTATTTAATTTTTTTTTATTTATTGTTTAATATTTAATGATTTAATATTTCTTTAATATTAATTAATTTATTGTTTTATATTTTAATGTCTAAACATTTATCTAATAAAATGTAAATATACCGTTTTTTTTTTTTTTTTTTTTTTTTTTTGACAGATAATATAAATGTAAATGTAAATAGTAGACCGTTATTTTAATATATATATATATATATATATATATATATTCTACTTGGTGATGTAGATATATTCTATCAAATTGCAATTTTTTTTTGACGTTTTTTTACATTTGCTAAAAGGAGCTCGTACGAATCTCTATGGGTTAGGCCTATACTAGCCTCATTTCAAAGGGAAGTTTAGGAACTGGAGAAGTAAGGACATTATTTGCCTATAAGAAAGAACAGGACTACCTCAATATTCCCACTGTCCCCAAGGAAGGGTGCCTGAAATTAAGGGCAGTACACACCGGGAATAAAAAAATAAAAACAAAATGAAAAAAATTTAAATTTTGGACATATTTGACTGGTAAATTATGAATACAAATAACTTTAAGAAATAAAAAAAAAAAAAAAATATATATATATATATATATATATATATATATTATTAATATTATTGCCTATATTACTATACAAAATATAATAAAAATAGGCGTAAAAAGTTCAATTTTTTGAATAGGAATTTTATTTTATTGAATTATAATAGATGATATATCCAAATTTGATCCATAAAATATAGAATAATATTACAACCATTGGTATTTAATATATTATACATAATGTTTAATTATATTAGATGATTCTCATATATATTAAGTTAAATTAATGTAAAACTAAGAAGTCCAATTTTAGAGTGGCACTTTATTTAATTAGAATAGAAATAAAATATGTCCATTTTTAAAATATTTAATTTATATTAATTTATACAAATTAAATATCATCTTATATATATATATATTATTTAATACTTACACGAGATGATGTTTATATATATATATATATCTTAAAAAAAAAAAAAAAAAAAAAAAAAAGAAGTATATAAATATAGCTATAGCTTTATTTTTTATTTATTGTTTTATTTTTTATTTTATATTATTAAAATTAAAAATAAAAAAAAAATATTATTTAATAATTTACAACTAACAATCTATAATACATAATTTCAATGAAAAATCAAAAAAGACATTTAAGAGATGTTAGGCATTGAAGAAACTGACGGAACTGAAGACCAAAGTATCTTTGAAGAAGAAAAATATGATATATTTGGAAATGTATATCTTGCTAATACTCAAAATAGGTTAAGACAACTTGATAATCCGGATGATGTTGATTGTAAGCGTTGGCCATGGGAATTAGTTCAAAATGCGAAAGATAGTATTTCTAATTCAAATAGAAAAAGTGTAGATATTGAAATATGCGTGGATAATGATACTTATACCTTTAAACATAACGGGGAACCATTTAATATTAAGTCATTGACAGCATTAATGTATAAATATAGTTCCGGAAAAAGAAATAATAGTGAAAGTACTGGAAGATTTGGTACCGGTTTTCTAACCACTCATTCATTATCAAAAATAGTACAAATTCAAGGTGACATTATCATTAAGGGTAAATGCAAAGGCTTTTCTTTAACAATGTATCGTGAAGGAGAAGGCGAAGAACTCTTAAATGGGTTGAAACGTACTGAAAAAAGTTTTAAAACTAATCATTCACCTTTTGGATGGACAGCATATACCTATCACGCTTCTACTAGAAAAAATAAAGAAGCTGGAAGAATGGGTATTCAAAATTTCAAAGAAAATATTGCAAAAGTTATTTTATTTTGTCCTGAAATAAATAGTATTAAGTTATTTGATAATGGCAAACTTTTTGAAATTGAACGTGGCAAAGAAATAAATCTCATTGGAAGTGACTGCCAAAAATTAACTCTTTCTCTCAGTAACAACGGTGTCAAAACTAAAAAGACCTATTTATATACTAAATATAATAAACCCAATGATGAGTTAACCGAAAGATTTGAAGTCAGAAGAAATCTTAGAATATGTTGTGCTGTGGAATTAGATGAAAATAATAATATTTTTGTTGATACTTCTTCTCCATGTTTATTTTGTTCTCTTCCATTAGTGGGTTCAGAAGCTCATGAACTTCCATTTATTATAAACAGTCCAGATTTTGAGCCGGATTCTGAAAGACAAGCTATTCTTCTTGATGGTGACAGAATTGATGAAAAAACTAAAAAAATATCGGTTCCTGGTATTAACAAAATGATTCTTGATAAGTCTAAAAGTATGTATAGAACTCTTCTTGAATTTATTTGTAAAAATAATAGTATAGGAAATAGATATTCAATGGCAAGGGGTCTTCAATCTATTCCTAATGTTTATCGATCTTTTAATGGTCTATGGTATTATGATAATTTTATATGTCCAATGAGAAATATTTTATTAGAATATCCAATAGTATGGAATGGAACTCAATACTTTAAACTTACTTCAGTTTATCTTCCTAAATTCGATAAGCAAAGCAAAGAATACGAGAAAAAAGCATATCAATTTATTTTCCAGTTATATAAATTAGTTCCTACTTATGAAGATTCTTTGCTTATTAAAAAAACAATTTGGAAAAATGATTCTAGGTTACACTATGTTAATATGAAGCAATGTGTTGAAAAGATAGAAGGTTTAAAAACTTTAGATGAACTTAATCGAAATATTGATGTAGATGTATGGTCATGGTTAAGCAGATTTCTTTCTTTTATCCAAGTTTATCATAATGAATACTTGCAAATTCATGCCATTATTCCAAATATGAATAATAAATTCATAAAACAAACAAAAGATATTGCCTCTTCTACTAACGTTCAAGAAAATGTGATTGATTGTATTGAAAATTTAGGAATGGATTGGAGAAATTGTCATATCAATTTAAGAATTGTATCTTTTACCACAGGCACAGATCATAATATTGATTATGCCGTTTCAAAAATCCGAGTATATCTGAAAAACAATCCAAATAAAAAATTGATATTAATACATTATATACCATATGATTGTGGAGATGAAAAATTTATTAAAAAACGTAAAATGCTTTATGAATTTTGTAAGACTCTCTGGAGTGATAAGATGTATCAAATAAAAGATGGTACAACCTTTCCAAAGGAATTATGGAGAGATATAGATGAAAAAGTATTTAAAGAACTTCTTCAGACCATTGAAAACTATGGCCAACTTAATGATGTTATTACCATTAATTTTTTAAATAGATTTTTAGAATGTGTTTTAGAATATTATTACTATTATTCCTCTTATTCAATAATTCCAAATAAAAATGGAAAATTATGTAGAAAAAGTTCATTATACAGAGATGACAATATTCCTTCATTATTTAAACAATGCTTAAAGGAATGCTTCTTTAAAGATATAAATGAAGAATTAATTCATGATGATATTACTTCTTCTATATTACTTGGTAAAAAAAGTATTTATGATTACAGTGACTTTTTGCAAGAGAACTTTAAGAAATCTGAAACATATAATTATTATAATATAAACAATTATATGTCTTCGCAACAAAAGGAAAAAGCAGCTTTATATCTTATTAGAATAATTCCTAAAGTTAATAGTGAAATAACCTCAGATGATGATACTCAAAATAAACAAATAAATCTTTTTAAATTATATAAAAAATTTACAAAAAGAAATTATATAACTAGCAAAATAGAACGAAATGAAAAAAATGAAAAAATATGGATAGATTCAAATAAATATATTATAAAAATGATAAAAAAAATCATTGAAAAATACAGTAATATTACAGACTTGTCAAATTATCTTGGAATAACTTATAAAGAAACAATTAAATATTTAAAACAATTTACCTTATTTTCATCTGAAGGAAGAGTAATTCCTAATCAAAATGGAAAACTATGCCAAAAAATTTCATTATATAATGAAGGAAAATGGGATAATATATCAAAAGAATATAAATTAATTCCTGATGAAATGAAAGAAATTGCCAATCTATTGAAGTATGATGTTAAAGATATTCTTGTTCATAGCGATATGGGACGGATATGTATAGAAAATAAATCTTACGAAGAAATCTGTAATACAATAGATAAACTTATTATTAGCTATTATAATGCTGATAAAAAAAATAAAAACCTGAAAGTTGCAGCACAACATCTTATAGAAATCCACTTTGATAATATTGGTGATGATCAAGCAAAAATTGATTTCCCTAATACTTTTTTAAAAAAAGATGACATAACACTAAACGTCATATATGATAAAAAAACACGTAAAAATATAACTGAATTTGGTAAAAAATTTGGAGAGGAGTCTATTTCTTCTCTTCTTAACAATGAGAATGTAGTGAATGATATTATAACTGGTGAATTAACGGATGAGAAGTATGATAATTTAAAGAAACTTGAAAATGAATATAACAAAAAAGACATAAAATACATTTTAAACAATCCAGAACTAATTAAAAAATCGATCAATGAAATGAACACAAATAGTTATTCAATTTCTAGAACTTTATCGATAAATAAAAAAATAGAAATTGTAGAAAACATTACAAGTCATGATACCAATAATGATGTGAATGAATTGATTTTTTCTATACCTTCATCTCCTGTTTCAATAGTTAGTTCATCTCCTGTTTCAATAATTAGTTCATCTTCTGTTTCATCAAATAGTTCATCTTCTTCAACAATTAAGAATGATAAAGAAAGGGTTTGTGTATCTTTTAGTCGTAGTATGGTTTCTGAACAAAGATCTTATTATGCTGATACTTTTAATGCCGTTATGGAATATGGTGATGATTTCGATTTTAATAATCCTATTAATAAACGAACTGGTTTATGTGGTGAGGCCTATATTTACAAATTTCTTAAACAAACAGGTGAATTTAAAAGTGTAACATGGAACTCCTTATTAAATGGTCGTGGAAATGGACAACTTTTAGAATATAAAGGAGATGTGTATCACATTGTTGAAAATGGTTCCCATTATGATATTCTTTGTGAAACCTTTGATGGTTGTAAAAAATATATTGAAGTTAAATCAACCGTTGGAGAATTTGGAAATAAGGTTCCATTCTATATTAGTAAAAGGCAAATCGAAATGATGAAAACAATTAAATATCCAGATGAATATGTTTTAGCCGTTGTTTTCAATGTAATGAATAATCCTGATCACTTCTTTATGACATTAAAAAGTGATAATTTGTAATAAAAGCTATCTGTTACTAATGTGGATTAAACTATCTTATCTATTACAAATAAAGCTTATATGTATAACAATTTATTTTTTATTTTTTTTACTATAATAAAAAGTTTAATAAATAAATAAATAAATAATATAATAAATAAGTAAATAAATAAATAATATAATAAAATAAGTAATATAATAAATAAGTAAATAAATAAATAATATAATAAATAAGTAAATAAATAAATAATATAATAAAATAAGTAATATAATAAATAAGTAAATAAATAAATAATATAATAAAGAATAAATAATTAAATAATTTAAAAAGTAAATAATTAAATCAATAAAAATAAATAAATAAAAAAGTTATTATTTTATATTATTTGTATTTATATTCTTTTTAAGTTTTATATTCATATTTATTTGACATCACATCACAAAAATAATTTTTTACTTATTGTGACTTTTATATATATATATGATAAACAATTTATATAGCTCTATATATCTATAATATTTATTATATAAATAAAAAAAAAAAAAAAAAAAAAAAAAAAAATATATATATATTATAAATACCACTTATTTTTATTATGAATTATATTTAATTATAAAAATATTTATATTTATAATATATATATATTTTTTTTATAAGTATTTATTTTTCAACACTTTTATCGTAATTCATTATGTTGATATTGTAGATATGAACTAAATTGGTGTTGGAGACCAATATAACATATTTATTATTACCTTTTTTAATAATTTAAAAAAAATATGCATTATTAATAATATATTCATTATAATTTATTATTATTATTTACATTATCTATAATTACCAATATTTCAAATATTGTATTTAATGTCATTAATTATTATTATTATTGTTTTATTATTTAATTATTATTATTATTATTATTATTATTATTATTATTTTATTATTTTATTATTGTTGTTATAATTGATGCCTTTTTTATTAAAATTTGAGAAAAGCTAATAAAATTCATTAAATTCATAATCATTAATCAAAATTCACAAATATTAAAATTATATTGTTATTTCAATATATTAATATATATATTTTTCAAAAATAACATAAAAAAAATAGAGTGAAATACTGTTTAATTAAATAATTACAATAATTTTAAATTTTGATTTGAATTTCAATTGAAAATTAATGTTTATATCTTTAAAATATTGAATATAAAGTATAAAAAAAAAAAAAATTATTATTATCTTTTTGAATAATTATTTATTACAAGAAGTTCAACCAAAAACCAACAAATAGAATGAAAAAAAAAAAAAATTTTTTTTCTCAACTTAAATTATGCTTTTTAAAAATTCTCATCTTTTCTTAATACTTTTATAATAAATTTTTTTGAATAAAGTTTTTTTTTTTTTATTCTCTAAGGATGGAAATTCCAATATTTTTATGTATTTATTAACATAATTTAAATGATATATATTAAAAATTTAAAATATCATGATAATTATTAAAAATATTTTTTAATTAATTTGTTAAATATCTTTATCCTATATATGTAATTTATAACATATATATTAGCATATTTTACAAATAATAATGAAAAATGTCACTATTCTCAGTACCTGTCAATTTATTACAGTTTTATTAATAATATTCATTATAAAAATTATTATATTATTTTCGATAAATTTTTTTATATTTAATCATTACGTCTTTGTTTTTATTATTTGTTCCTTTTAATAATTATATTCACTAATATAATAAAAACTATATATATATATATATATTTATCTAATACTAAAAATACTATATATTTATAATATAAATCTTTATTGTATATCAGTAGATTTTAATTTTTTTATATATTAAAATTTTCAAAAATATTTAATATATTATTCCTAAATATATTGAATAATAATAAAATTATTATTCTATATATTTAGAAATAGTTCAACTTCAATTTCATTTTCTCTATCAATATTCAGAAATTAATAAGTATCTAAATCAATATCAGATGTATAATAAAAAAAATTTTTTTTTTTTTTTTTACTATTATTCATAAAAGCATCGAAACATTCTTTTGGTATTTTTTGAATAGAATATCTTTTTCACCAATTTCCCTTAAATATTCAACCATGAACTTAGATAAATTTCATATTCTGGATATTCACTTGTAAGAGTAACTAAAACCCTAAAAGTTATCTTAAGAAACTATTAAAGTTCTAGGAAAATAATTATCAACG